>BPTQ01000009.1:78817054-78841848 GCA_019973895.1 Chrysanthemum seticuspe | reverse complement strand
ACACTATTAGTGTGAATTTTGTCGCTGATCCGTGGGAAATTTGCGACCAAATTCCCACTAAAATTTGGTCAACAAATTGATGTGTAGATTGTGGGAAATCCGTGGGAAATCTTTGACTGATTTCCCACAGAAATTTTGTTTTACAATTTGGTGTGTAAATTGTAGGTAATTTGTGGGAAATTTCCCACAGATTATTTTCTGTGGGTAAAATTTTGTGGGAAAAACCAGTTTTGTAGTAGTGATACAAGTGTAAACGAGACGAGATAGCTGGTGAGTTATTCGAGATGGACTCGTAAGTAGGGGTGTTATCGGGTCTTGTCGGGTCGGGTGAGTCGGGTTATCGGGTCTTGTCGGGTCGGGTGAGTCGGGTTTTTGATAAGGAGTCGGGTTATCGGGTTCGGGTTGATATCGGGTCGGGTGTTGTCGGGTCGGGTGATTCGGGTTAATCGGGTTGGCTTATAAAATTTGACAAAAAAAATATTTGAGCTTAAACACTTATCGTTGACATTTAATTTTTGATAACTAAAAATGATTAACAAAATACTTGTGTCAGTTGAGACTTTGTCATTTTGTACCAGGCATAACCAACTGTAACATACATTTCATTTAAATACTTGTGTTATTTTGAAGGGGTGTTATCGGGTCGGGTTATCGGGTCTTGTCGGGTCGGGTGAGTCGGGTTTTGGTTTAAAAAATACTAACCTGCAACCCGACCCGATAAGGAGTCGGGTTATCGGGTTCGGGTTGATATCGGGGTCGGGTGTTGTCGGGTCGGGTGATTCGGGTTAATCGGGTTGGCTTATAAATTTTGACAAAAAAAATATTTGAGCTTAAACACTTATCGTTGACATTTAATTTTTGATAACTAAAAATGATTAACAAAATACTTGTGTCAGTTGAGACTTTGTCATTTTGTACCAGGCATAACCAACTGTAACATACATTTCATTTAAATACTTGTGTTATTTTGAACCAAAGATACCAAATACTTACTGTAAGTTATAATACTTACTACTAATGTTGGATATTATTGTAATACTACTTATGTTAAGAACTTATCAACTCATACTGAGATGTATATGAGAAGGACAAACAAATAAAAACATTAACTATCAAAATTATATGACAGCAAACTGTATTGACAATTTGACGTACACACAAAGGTTTCGTAATGTATAATGAAATGGGTAACTAAAATTTCATGCATAGAAAATTGATACGCTAGAGACATTGGGCTTCTAAAAAGTAATAACTAAAAAATCAATAAATGATTGTCGGGTCTTATCGGGTTGACCCGATAGCAAAATTTATTTAACCCTAACCCGACCCGATAACACTATCGGGTTCGGGTCAAAACAACCCGATAAGATTTTTTGACCCGATTTGACCCGACCCGATAAGCCTTATCGGGTTCGGGTTCGGGTCGGGTCAACCTGACCCTACTGACACCCCTACTCGTAAGCTACTCAACGTAAACTCAATATAAATGAGTCGAGCTCGGGCTACTTGAGTAAATTTCAAGCCAAGTTCGAGCTCGAAAATACTTGGCTCCTGAGCGTTATCGAGTTTGAAATGAATTACACTTTTTTTTTTTTTTTTTTTTTTTTTTTTTTTTTTTTTTTTTAAAGGTTGTTACAACGGTGAATAGATTACTCTAAAAAGCTTTTATGCACAAAGGATGTGAGTGAATCTCACATTTCAGCATGTTACGTAGGCGATACAGCTAAAATAACAAGACACTTCTAGTTCTTGAAAAGAAGGAAAAACACGCTTAACCTCTATCATACATTTGACTCAACACAGAGTCCAATGAAAACTAACGTCTAATTTGACCACAAAGATTTATATCAAGCGTATTGCAAAACGGTAGTTGTTCTTCGGTTAAAACTTCATACACCTCATCATCATAATCTTTTTTCCACCACTCGTATAAGCTCTTATTTCCAAATCCACTTCCACCCTTTGAAGAGCTAGTAACATTAGACATAACAATTTTTGTTTCATTATATACCTTATCCACATCACTTTCACTCTCATCTTCTGCCCGATTAGCTTCCTTATTGTTCCCTGCGTTCGAGCCAACCTTATCTAATTTTTCACCAAATGATGTTCCAGTAGTTGGAACCGACTCCAACATTACTTATTTCGCTTTAGTAGCCTGAGTAAGTGTACTCGAAGAAATATTACCATTCTTTAGCTTGATTCGCGACCTCCACACTTGTATTCATAACCTCTTTCTCATTGGGCATGTTGCTTAGGACATCAAAAGGATTAGAAGTAGTAGTAGTATTGGCCTCTTTTGTAACAATCATACACTTCTTTGTAGGTTGATTCTTGTCCACCTTATTATCTTTTTTGTTTGTCCACCTTATGATTTAGAACCAATAGGTACACTAGGCACGCGTTGCCTAGGTGCCTTCATGTTCTTCAAAGCGTCGGAAACAATATTCTTTGGACATAGTTTTGAAGAATGACCAAACAACTTGCAAGTTGAATATCTCGGCGGTTTCCACTCATACTCAACACAAAAGTGTTCAAAATATGCCATCACCCTCAAGTTTTGCAACAGCCATAACAAGCGTATCTTTCAAATAAATTACACTTATACTCTTGCATATACATGTAATAAATAAATTTTCATAAAATCAAGTCGAGCTTGATATATTGATTTTTCATCGATGTCTAGCTTGAAATGTGGAAATAATCGAGCTCGAGTTTTAAATGACAGTCGAGCTTGAGCTTGAAATATAAAACTATGCCTACCTCAAGTCGAGTATCGAGATCGAGTTTAGGTAGTCGAGTCGAGTTCGAGCTTGATAGTATTTGGCTCGACTCAACTTGTTTATATTTTTATGTACTCATCACTTATTGTAATGTACATATCAATTAAATACACATGGATTTAAAGAGAAGCAATGCATCATAAAAAATGTAATAACATATCACTTTAGAATTACGACATTGTAGCAAATATATGAAATATAAATATTAAATAGAATAAACTGAAGACTTATGATCAAATGAGAAAAAAACTTAAAATAAAAAAAAATGAGAAATAACTGTAACAATATACTAGTTATAATACATGTGCACGCATAGGGTTTAGACAAAAAAATTATTTTATATCAATGCTGAATATTGTGTCTTTAAAGGTAATTACATATAATTATATACTTATGTACGAGTTTTTTTATTATCCATTAATATCCATTAGAATTTTGTATAATCAATTTTTGTAAAAAAATTTGTTAGATAACTCAAGATTCAATTGTATTTAGCTGATATATATGTTGATGTTCCTATTTAAATTTCACACACAAGATGCGAGTTTAGTTGCACATAATAAACGTTGATAATGTTAAAATATACTCCTTAAAGTTTTTTAAAAATACTTTTCTACATATCCTTATATAAATAAATAAAAATTATATGAGTAGTTGTTATAAGTACAACCACGTTTTTTTTTTCTTCATATTACAGTAGTTCGTACTTACAGTTTGATAATTATATTCATGTTTTCAATAATTTAACCATATTTAATATACAAATTCGTGTCCACATTTGTCATACTTTTAATATGAAATAAATGAGTCCTTAGTAAACATATATAGTAAAAAAATGACATTTATAATCTTATGTATATTTATATGTTGGAGTTTTAAAACAATATATATATTGTATTTTTAAGTTATAAAGTATAAGGGAGTATTTGTTTAATTTTCAAAATTATTAAAAAATATGAAATCTTATAATATTACACTTAACTCTATACAATTTTTAAAACTTTAACCATTAAAGTTTTATTAATTACCCCATATTTTTTAAGTTTTTGTTTTCACATATTTGACACCTATGTTTTTATGTGTTTTTCTTCTCAACCAAATTAATTAAAGGTTGACCAAAATCAATTTAATTTTAACTTTTATTAACCAATCACATCACACGATTTTGCTTACGTGGCAAAATCAAGCTCTCCTATTGGTTTAATTTTTTTTCCAATGACAAGAGTTTTGCAAAAATACTCCGAAATAATGTAATTCTTTTATTATATAAAAGATTTGAGATGCATTTGAATAGTTATATATACTATCATGTTGTCCTCGGATGCCTTTGAATCGTTATATATATTATCATGTTTTATAGTCTTATTTTATTTATTTATTTGAAGGCTATAAGTCTTCTTATTTTAAACAAGGATTGCTACGTATCCGCCGCTTTTCGGCGGGGCATTTTGTATTTTTATGTATGCGGGTTCCGTGGCCGGGGTACGACTTTTGATGGTCAATGTTTTAATGTTGTCATATAGGAGTGGTGTATGTTGTTCTATTAGAATAGAAGCAGTATAGGTGAACGATCGTTGGTTGCTCTGTTGCCGTCATTCGCGCAGCGGGTCACTATACGTTTGCTTGTTTTTTGTTGGGTGACCGATATGTTTACACTATGGTGTTACTGTAATTCAGTGTATTTCATATGCCTGAGTTCAGTGACAGTATATGATATACTGGATTTGGTTTTAATACACGGCAAATGCTGACTGGGCAGCGCAAGATAACACGTTTCTTTTTAGTGTATAATTAAGCAGACGACGCAAGATAACACCTCCGTTTTTTAATGTACAACCTATATTATCAGAATTGCGCAACGTTATAATGTTACGTATGTTCTTTGCCATAAGCATACAGGTTACTTAGTTCTAGTATTTGTACATGGGCACCTGTACAGAAAAGTACAGCGCTAAGAAAGTCTTTTGCTATGACTAAACTATTTTACATACCCCTCCGTGAACGGTGTCATTCCTGCTTTGTTCTTTTGGAGCCACTCTCCGGCTGATCATATGTGTTGTCTCTTAGCAGCTCTCTACGAACCGATGGCTTCGGCTGTTGTGGATTGGCAGCAGTGCTTTTGTCAACAGGTTTTGTTTGAGCGGGGGCTTCGGCAGGTACTGGCAAGATCTCGGTAGGAGGTGTTGATGGTGGCGTATTCTCGCGTGGTCGCGCAGCCGTTGATGTGCCTGTTGCAGCAGATAGCTGCAGTGTGTTTGGTGAGGTTGGTGCGACAGGTAATGTCTCTGCTGAAGTTACGCGCTCGCTGCCTACTTCGGTATCGTCTTGTGGACCAGTGAGACAAAGTACTTCGTCCGTCTGTTGTAGTGGACGACCTCGGGATCTGGAATTGGCTGAGGTCTTGCCAGCAGGTGTGGTCCGCTTTCCATCGCAGCGTCGAGGATAAACAACGGGTTTTCTTTTGTTGATTCTGATGCAAAGTGCAGCTGGAACAAATGTGTTGTCCCTTCAAGTGAAGTGAGAGCTGGAGGAAATACATACGGATCGATGTTCCCTTCGTCAGACACCACTTTATTGCACTCGACGACCATTGAATGTGCTTTGTTGCTAAAGCATGTAAGTATTAGTGTGTCGGTATTGTCGGAGATTGAAATTCTGAAGCTGTAACTGAGAAATGGCAAATGCAAAGTCAAAGAATCAAAAGCTGTGCACGCTTGTCATAGAAAACGATGCAATCCCTGTACTAATGTTACCGTTAAAAGTTGCGAAGTACACACCTGTAGTCGTTTGCTTCCTGGGGTTCTGGTGGTGGGCAGTGGCCGTGCGGGCGGTCATCAAAGATTTTGTGGCGGCAGGTTTTGCAACGACGAAAGTACCAGTCTCTCCCACCGAGAACGGCTGTCACACTGGCTACGACTGTGAACCTTACATTCTGACAAAATCAGTGCAGAGTGAGTGCATTTTTGGTAACTGTAGCCTGTTGAGAATGCTTAATACTTACCGTTTGATTGCGCGGGTCTTCCCGAAGAAGCTCATCTATCGTTGTCCTGTTTCTTAGCTTTTCTTGTTCAATATCATCATATCTCTGTGACCGAACGTTCTGTATAACTGGTGGAGCCAACAACTCGTTGTACCTAAAAACAAATAACGTTGGAGATTAGTATTTGTGGAAAGGAAAGAACGGGTTTGTGTCTTGGAAAGCACCATTATCGCTATTTATCTGTACGTAATTTATTCTAGTAAGTGTATATCTCACATGCTCAATATGTATTCCGTTTTTGGAATCGCTGGGTTCATATAGTAGTAAGTCGCCACGGTACTTGAAAGTTGTAACCCTGTGTTTATGTTAATGGTGGTTAGAATATGTTCTAGTTAATTTGCATGCAAAGTAATAGCTGCAACCCGTGAATACCTCCGTATGTTTTGACCCAGGAAGAAGTAACAGCCATGACAGTCGGCTTCGGCTCTTTATCGTAGGCGTCCGTGTCAAAGTCCCGTGCTTTTTCATTCCACAAAGTAAAACAGACTGTATTACTGATTCGCTCCCAAACAGTCAGGTTTTATCACACAAGCTAACCACTTGTGAATGGTCAACCGTAATAAAATTCAAACAGCTCAGAAGCAAATGCAATTAAGATCTGGAGAATATAGTGGATTCCCGGGTCGTTAAGTCCCACGGAGGATGAATGGTGTTTGAACAAATTCAGATGTCGAATAATCACTAAGGATAGTGATCAGTAAGGATTTTGGATTATTTATACCTAAAGAAAAAGTTTATAAATTACAGGGGCTTAAATGCAAATTAAAGAAAATAAAAAAACTAAATTATATTAAATAAACGCTATCACTATTTTTAAAATGATGTTTTTCTAGATTTATAAAACAAAATATCTTAAATAAACTATTTTAATTAAAACGTAAACCTATATTATCTAAAAACGTGACCTAAAATGAAAACGTGCGTTATATATAAAAATTACGCTAGTGCGCAAGACAAAATGTAAAATTTGTGAAATAAAAGTCCTACGAATGTAAAAAAAATTTTCTTACTTCCTATATGACAAAAGAAAATTTTAGAAAAAAGATTTATATTTTTTTGACTTTTATATTTTTTTTATGAATTAAATACTATTTTAGACTAATTAAATGATTAAAAATACTAAAACTATTAAGAAAAATCTGAAACTTTTTTATAAAATACTTTATACTAATACAAAGCTAAGAAAAATATAAAAAGTGTGACAACTTATTTTAATAAGCTAGAAATAAGCTAATTTATGCGTATAAGCTAAAATGGACAAGAAGGGTTATGTATTAAAACGTGCAAAGTTAAACCAGTAAAAGACCCAAGGGCAGTTGGTATGGTGTGTGTGTGGTGAGCTGGGTGGCCAGGGTTCGAATCCCAGCAATGACTTTTTGCAAACTATTTATTTTTTGGACTTTTCTTTTTGAAACTAATTAAGCACAATTAGATAAGCAAATTTTATAACTACAACTTTTTATGAAAACCAATAATAAGCACAGAATAAGCTTATATTTCTTAACAGTGAACAAAAAAATGAAATAAGCTCAAGGTTAAGCCAAAATGGTTAATAAGCTAGTAAATAAGCTAAGGAAACTGGAAATAAGCTAGATAACTGATAATAAGCTAGTTTGACAACTAAGAAAAACAAATTGACTTAAGAATAAGCACTGAATAAGCCAAAATAAGCACAAGCTTAAACTGGTACACAGGACACTTATTTAGATATCTAGGTACTTTCTAGCTTATATTTAAGCACTTAGATGCTCTTGGAAATGAAAACAAATACTAGAACTAACAAGTAGACCAACTAAACTTTCTAAAAAGCTAAGATTCTCACTGTGGTATCCACTAATGAGCTTATAATGAGCTTATGCAAAAGTTTGAAAACACTAAATGCTCAGTGTACTATGTGAAATGGATCAAACAAAAAGCAATAAGCATTCCTATTGAATAAGCTAAAGGATGGAAAATAAGCATTGGACTAGAGATACAGCTAGATGAGCTTCTTAAAAAACTAAAGTGCACAAGCTAGGTGTCACTAATAAGCTCTCTGAGAGCTTGTGAAAGTGATAGGCTCAACTGTGCACAGGGCATGATTTTGAAAAAGTGCTTAAAAGAAATAAAGAGATAAGCAGTTTATAAGTTAAATATATATAAGCTAATATTTTTCTAATTAAGATTAGCAGCTAAACTTTAATATCCCAAAAGCTTATATCCTAAATCTTAATATTATGTCCTATATTAAATTATCCATTTTATTCAAAAACGACTATTTTGAAAAGTTTGACTTTCTAAATTACACTATCAAGTTGACTTTTATGAGTTTTGGATTGATCTCAATCACTGATTATGTTGCATTAAGGTGGATTAAGACTGATTTGATCAACAATGACAACTTATGAACACTGATGCGCTCCCAAACAGTCAAGCTTTATCACACAAGCCTGCCACTTGTGAATGGCAGACCGTAACAAGCTTAAAACTGCTCAGGAAC
Source organism: Chrysanthemum seticuspe (assembly GCA_019973895.1). Lineage (NCBI taxonomy): Eukaryota > Viridiplantae > Streptophyta > Magnoliopsida > Asterales > Asteraceae > Chrysanthemum > Chrysanthemum seticuspe. The sequence continues at coordinate 78,833,546 of BPTQ01000009.1, read as the reverse complement.
GGATGCAATGAAGATCTGAGGAGTATAGGGTCTCCCCGGGTCGTTATGTCCCAGTGAGCTATGCAATGGATTATCAAACGTTTAGTGATCGAGGAATTTGAACGGGAAAGGAGATTTGAATATGATATTAACTACGGAAAAAGCCAACAAATTACAACGGCTTAAATGCAAATTAAAGGAAATTAAAAAGATAAAATCTATTAAATAAACGCTATCACTATATTTAAAATGATGTTTTTGTTTTTATGTTTTTACAAAACTGAAATTAAAAACTACGTGACGTACAAAATAAAAAGTGAAACTTACACAATATTAACCCTAAAAATATGAAAATTATATTTTTTACAAACCTAATGATAAAAGAAAATTTTTAGAAACAGAAAATTATTTTTCCAACTATTTAATTAATTATTTAAGCTAATGAGCAACCCAAACAGTGAAATGCCAAAATGTATTAAAAGGCTTACAAATTGGATCCAAGCACAAGACTGAGAACTGAGGCACACAAACACAACCTAAAGCTTCCCAATAAGCACTAAACCCAAGGGCAATCCTTTATCAACCCTGCTCCAGCTTTGAACTCCATTTCCAGTGCTTTTTTATTTTTAACTAATTTTTTTTGTATTTTTGGTAATTTTCTCTTTTTGCTTATAAACTGATTTTAGAAGTTTCTAATAGCTTTAATAAGCTATTTAGGAGCTTATGTGGCTTATCAGTCCTTAATAACAAGTACTTAACAATATTCAAATATTTTTGAGAATTTGAACTTTGAAAATGCATAAACTGAAATTAAAACTTAACACTGAAATTGATTATCACAAAAGCTTTATTATACACTGAATACTTGAAATACAAAGTTTAAAAGCTGAAACATACACTGGAATTTAAATTTAAGCTAAAACGACATAAGATAAACTAATTTTCACTAGATACTTCACTCCTCTGCATCTCCTCTCTTTTTATAGACTTTTTGGATTCTCCACATGCTTCTGATCATTTCCCATCAACAATCTTGGCCATTGATTCAGTCAAACTTATCCTAGCCTTTAAATTTACTTTTGGCACCAAAAGTATACACGGTTGCTTGAGATAGTTTTAGAGCAATTAAAGAACTTTGGTATATTGTCGAGGTGTAGGGGACACAAAAGGTGAAGTTTTAATGGATTTGGTGTGATGTGGAAGCAAAAACAGGGGTTGTGAGTGTAACAGTGGAAGTTTTATGGTGGGGAAGCATTTATTGGTTGTGGGCTGAGATATGAGGTGGAAAGGATGGGCTGGAGAGAGTGGGTAGTTAGGTGAGGTGGAGGGAACAGGTGGTAAAAACCATTTGGTTTTGGTTTGCAGGGGAGGGTGAGGGAGATAAACAGTGAGCGTGGGTTTGGGAGGGAAGTGGGATTTGACCGGGGTTTGACTTGGGCTGGGTTTTATTTATTTTGGGCTTGGGTTTGGGTAAATAATACAAAGAGGGTCCGGTTTGGTTTGGTATTAATAATAAGGACCACTTTTGCAATTTTCTAAAAGTATAGGGCTGGATGTGTAAACCTTCCAAAGTTATTCCAAGGGTGAATTTTTGCCAAGCTTCAATAGTACAAGGACCTCAATTGATAATTTCCATTTTTACACTTCCAGGGACTAAATCTGCCAAACTTTGAAACTTGAGAGACCAAACATGTAAATTCTCCAAAAGTTCACCATAAGGACCAATTTTGCCATTTATGAATAGTACAAGGTTTATTTTTGATTATTTTCATTTTTTTAAATTCACCAAGGACTATATTTGACATTTTTCAAAGTTCAGGGACCAAAGTTGTAATTTTGCAATTTTTGAACTTTGAAAGGTTTGTTTTGACAACTTTTGAATCCATGGACCTTAAATGACATTTTTCTTTATTTTGATCTACCAGGGACTAAATCTGACAACTTTTGAAACTTGGGGGACTAAAACTGCCAATTATGCAAACTTGATACGTTTTTCACCCGATTTTGGTAATTTTGCATTTAAAACACATAAAACTCTTATTTGTGATATTTTCATCATTTTGATGCATTTCTGAGTGTTTTCAGATATTTTTGCAGTTTAAATGGTACAAAAATGATGAGTATTTAGACACTCATCAATTACCCCTGTAAATAGATACAAATGTTAGTACAGATGCAGGCAAACACGCTGTCAAAGAAATGCGAATTAATGAGAACTACTCCAAGTTACGAAGAACGATATCCCTCCAGACGACGGGTCGTTGGTTTCCGCTACCCGGTTGGCGCATGTCACCGACATGGAGGACACAACCAATGTAATCTGCAGGTATGGAGCATGCATTGAGAATAGGTACCCACCCTTAATCAACAGCGTAAATAATTTGTACCTGTCAAAATGACGTCATTTCGATCCGCTCGCATCGGCAGTTTGTCAAACGACGCGAAGCTGAAGTAATGGTCTGGAAACAGACCCTCGAAAAATGGTTGAACGTCGGTTAGTCTGCCAAGCATGAGTATAAAGTTGTTGGGCAAAGTCTGCATCCATTTTCTTGTATATAGCAATCCGAAACCTGTTATAGTATATGCGTTGCCCGTTTCAAAGAGGCTTTCAAAACGACCCCGTTCCTTTGTCTCAATGTTTGCTTGAATTGCCCCTCCCTGTAGGATATGTGTGAAAGAGCCTTTAGTGTTTGCAACGCAACAACATGTAATCGAGTAAGAGCTAGTATGTGATGTTACCGTTTGGTCAAGTAATATAAAAGTTAAAACCGCAGGTTTTGCACCGCGAGCAGAAGTAACTGTCCATTTACGGTAGACCTTAACTCGAACGGCTTTTCCTATATCAGACGGCTTAATACTTGAAACTGGTACAACTTCGACGTCTGTAACAGGTCTTTTACCTGCCAACTTTGCTGATGTGGCGAAATCCTGGCTAGTGGACATGTTCCTGCAACGATAACAACAGCTAATGGCTATTAGGTACACAATACATGAATACAGAAAATGGAAACAGAAGCTACATCGGAAGCAAGTCACATAGCAAAGATAAATACATGTAACAGACAACGGTTACCGACGATAAGAGGCAGCGCGATACGCATTTACCTTAAGTTGAAAAGTATATCGCTAATACATACGAAGAGGCACATTGTTCCTGCCTGTGGCAGCTGATATAATAAGTTACGGAATGCCTGGGTGTAGACCTAGGTCCGAATATAAATACGCACGAAAAAGCTGTGGAAGTGAACGGTATTGGATCTGTAAAGCAGTAACTGCATATCCCTTTTTGTATAAACCTGCGCACATAAATATAAAACGGGAACAACCAAAGCATATATACATGGGTGTGTATTGCAAGGGAAGTAAAACGTAAGGTAGCCTATAGAAGCAGCGTAGTTTGCCTAACATAGGTAGTCTAAAAGGACTGTAAACGTACACCTAATGAGCCTAGGATTAACAAACGACAAACAGTGATCGCATGTGTATGTATTTCCTATGCGGATTCCGTATGGGAAAAATAAGCAGAAACCGGAAATAACTAAGTGTGGCAATCGTCAGCCTACTACGATGAACGGAGATCGCAAGAAAACACACGACAGTATCCGAAACCGCTATGAAAAAAACCTCGTTTCTGACAATGCTTTCTAGAAAATCTCTGTATACGATATTCTTCGTCGTGTTAGAAAGCCTGCCCGATTGATCGCTGGCCAAAATCCTTAACCCTACAGGTGACGTGGCTCTTGAAAGGGCGACATACAATTGGCCGTGGCCAAATATCGGCTCTGGTAAGTAGATGCCTATTTTATTTAGTGACTGTCCTTGGCTTTTGTTAATGGTCATCGCGTAACAAACTTTAACCGGGAACTGTTTGCGCTTGAATATGAACGGTAGCTATTCTTCTCTGTTGAATAGCATTATTCGTGGAATATAGACTTTCTGTAGCATTCGTGTGCCAGTAATAATCCTTGCTTCTAAAACCTTTGCAAGCATCTGTGTGACAATCATTCGTGTCCCATTGCATAGCCCCCCTGCTAGATTCAGATTCCGGAATAGCATAATGGGCGCTCCCTTTTTCAGCTCAAGATTATGAGGCGGTATACCAGCAAACGATAATGTATTCAGATATTCAATTGGATACAGCAATTCTGTAGCACCGCCGTCGTTACCACGTGGTACGGCCTCGTCGGTGCTGGCATAGGTGTGGCCGACACCAGCTAGCGTCTGCAAAATCGCCGAATTTATGGAATCCATGGTGTCATTCTTGGGACACACAATAGCTCTTTCTTGCAACGCTTCTGGAGTTGGTGCCTGTAATATGGCATCGTAATAGATAAAATCTATAAGTTCCTGTTTAGCATTTTCAGAGTCAGGGATACGATACATCTCAGGTATCTGAAGCCACAAAGCATTTTCTGGATCCCCGTCGTCTTGTTCTCCAATAACTCCGTCGCCTACATCCAATACCCATTGAGAGAAGGCTCGTACGTGTTCAGTCTGCTGCGCAGCTGTTTGTGTAGTAGCCAACCTCATATTTTCTGTCAAGCGATGTACCCTGAAATGAGTCCAAAGATAAGACTGTGTAATACACGATGATATGATCTGCTGTTTGGTGGCCCTTTTCTTGACGGGCAACGTTTGCCTGAAATCGCCGCCAAGGATGACAGTTTTGCCGCCAAAGACACGGGATGGAGCATCGAGAAGATCCCGCAAGGTCCTGTCAAGAGCTTTGAAACACTTGCAGTCGCTCATAGGGGCCTCGTCCCAAATAACGACATCAGTCCGTATAAGCAGCTCTGCCAAGTGAGTATGCTTCTTTATAGTACACATAGACTCGTCGGTGATATCGAGTGGAAGCTTGAACCTGGAATGCGCTGTGCGACCGGACAGCAAGAGAAGCGAGGCAATCCCAGAAGAGGCAACCGCAAGAACAATCTTCCGTTGTGCTCGGAGCGCATATATTATACTCTTCTACACGAAGGTTTTTCCCGTCCCGCCGTGACCATATACAAATATAAGTTGTTGCTTGTTATTGAGAATGGCATCCATAACAGTATCGAAGACGGTCCGCTGCTCGTGGTTGAGGCGCGGTACCAGACGGTCTCGCTCACTGGCCATGAGTTCCGGATCATAGTTTCTTTCCTCCATAATTGTTCTATTACGTAAAATTTCCAATAAACGGCGGGATGGCAGTTGCAAATCGAAATCCGTAACAGATTTTCCATAGAACCTGAGGGTTGCTTCGAGGTCATACAAAATCCCAGCTTGCAATTCTGCGTCGGTCAGGTTAACTTCAGGTGTATGCAGCAACTGCAACATCATCAAGGGAATATCATCGCTCATGATCCACTAATGTTTATTCCAAAGAGATACTGGGCTGGCGACGTCGCAAAATATCAAAATCTGACAGAAAAGCTGCCTCAATTCAGCGGCCGTGCCAAGCAAGGCTGCCTCAACCAATGCAAGTGACCATTCTCCATCCCCCGCAAGCAAATCCATTGCCTCGCACGCAGCCCTGTTCGTGGGATAAACGTAATCGTCGACCGTACGGATCCCCGAAAACGACATGCATCCTTTTTGATGACATAACAATAGTCGCTGATAGAACAAATCACCTGCACTGGGATGTACGTACGCCAAACGACCAATAGAAGGCTTATTCAGATTACGCCTAGGTGACCAGTATTTATGTGACGCGTACCAAACGAATTCTGACGGGAACTGTAAATATGTAAGGTGGCGGCCAAGTGTGGAGCGAGCATTAAAATCCAGCCATTGTGTCAGTGTTGTTTTCTTGTTACTTGGATTGCCGACGACTGATTCTAAAGATTCGCTTGTTCGAAATAGAACACGCTGCATATTTTCAAGATGGACAGCCAATATTTGCACAGCTGGATCCCGGTGATGAATGTCAAACCCGAGTATACGCCAACAGGCATCGTGTGGGCCGATGTACCGTGCATCTAAATAATTCTTTATTTCGTCGACTCCAATAGCGGGCTGTCTGCTGGTCGCGGCACCATCTCCTACAGATCGCGCAATTTGCGTAACAATCCGGTCCGTACTCTTTGAAATATACTTGAACAAATACTTAATCAACATAGTCCATTCACAGTATTCGACGTTGATGTGTGCATAGAATCTCCTGAGAAGTGACATATTATGTGGAACGACATAACCGTTATCCAGCTCCACATTCTGACGTATAGTAACACCGCCGAAGGGACGCCTCCGATAATGAACGTATCCTTTCTTATCGATGGTTGTTTCATCTGAGTAAGGTTTAGGAAATCCTTTGCTGCATATATCGCCACCCTTCATACAGACAGCTGACAAATTTGCAAGACCACAGGGACCGTGCATCATCAATTCAGTAACCATACAATACCCCTCCGGATCAGTATTCCTATCCGGTAACTCCGCAGACACGTAGCGATCAACGTCTGCGTTTGTACGTACTCTTGAGTGCTCCTTAATCCACAATAACAAATGACAATGCGGCAGCCCACGCTTCTGAAACTCCACGGTGTACAAAACTGCGTAAAGCGGTTAAGAAATTAGCAACGTGTAAGGAAAGGCAAAGGTGTAGAAGAAGACACAAACACATAAGGAAATGTACCTGCAACAACTGGCCCAAAAGGACGAAAGTCATGTAGATATGCAACCAACTGGTGTATTTTCTGCTCAAATACACGGTCGACCGCGTCGGGTCGGTCGGCGACCGTAACTGCGGGGAAGTCTTCCATGAAGTTTAATATTTCCGGCCATTTGACATTGCATGTGAACGTAATAAAAAACGACGGATTCCCGTGAACCCGGCATATCGCTAACGCGTCTAGATAATGGCTATACATATACCGTGGTCCCCCAACGAAGGACGCTGGAAGAATGGTCCGCATTCCAGCCTCTGATCCGGTCGGGTCTCCTCGCGCTATGGCGTCGTACAACCTCGCCAGGTAATCATTTCTGATATCGTCTTGATGCTTGCGAATGTAATCTAACCGATACTGCTCGACACTACAATAGGCCGTCACAACATACTGCTGAAATAACCTGCCACCCCTCGTTAGCAAAGTATATTGGTGTAAACGCTCGTGAAGCTGATATGCGTAGTACATTTTAACGGACAATTTCTTGTCTTCGTCCACCGTATGAGTACTCATGTCCCGTAACCGAAGACCAACGTGGAAACCGTCCTCACCATATATAAAAAGCAGCGGAAACTGTAGCGACATATAAGACGGGTGCAATTTACTGACTCTCTCGGGGTCACCGGCACGCCTGTGGATAACGACATCAAATTCAGTACCTGTATCGGGGCCACCTTCATAGACGATTGCGCCTATCGAGTCGCCAGATGGCAGTTCATGTTGCCTAGAACCCGTTACTGCAAAGAGCCTTATCTTGAATTCTGGAACTTCTCTTGCCCGGAGCAAGTCCCGTGCAGTTCTAAAAATCCGAACTAACTCATTGTGATCGTCTAGTAAATGAATGAGTTCCTGCACAATATCCGGATCTAATGTCCGCCCACCCCCATCAAAATACCGCAACCGGTTTTCAACCTCGTTGTCGGTGTCAAAGATATAAAGCTGTAAGAACTGAGGGTCACAATCGGCCGGCGGACAAAGGCTACCAATCCTGTGGTATATCTGACCGGAGAGTTTGAACACGTACGGCCCGCGGCCTCTGTTTATCGAATCGTCAATGTCGGCCCCCAAAGAAGTCATTGCAAACATCGAATTATAGGCCCTTATGTTATCCATAAAATGAGAAACCGTAAACAACCGGCGCAATCGAATAGGGTAGTCAGGTTGGCGGCGCAAGACGACCCTACCACCCATACAACAGTGGTGATATTCTGGAAACCGGACTCCTCCATGTTTTAACCGCTCTTCAAACCAAAACAACGCACCACAATGACGACATACTCTGTTGCATCGACCCAATGAGGCATAGGTAGATGGTGCCCCTGAAAAGGAAAACCGAAAACTAAGATGAAAATAACAAACGGTGTATACAGCAACAACACAGACGTGATACAACAATCAAATATAAAACGTGCTAATACCTGTAGTGTTCCTCGACGGAACGACTGAGCCTGCCGGTAAGCGCCGCTCGCTCGCGCGCTGAACGGTACGCTGACCTACAACAAAGACAGACAATACGATGACGAAGGCACCAAGTAAACATACGAAGAGAGGAGCGAAAGCAAACCCATTAAGAAGCTAACAGTATGACTCTAATAAAGCAGCAGATAGAAAATATACGGCGAGGATAGCCCGTGGGGGTGGGGGGAGGCGTTGGCGTGGGCATCGAAACGTGAGGAACTGAGCCGCCGAAAGGCTGGTGACCTTCGGCGGCAGCCGCAGACGGAAGGTTATCAGAACCACCTGCGATAGCTGAAGCAAAGGAGTCAAGGAATAAAGAAAGATGATAACGGCGCAGGTGCGCGCGTCAGCAAACGAACACAAAACATGTAGACACGTAGTTGCAGAAACTACCTGACGGCACAGCGGGACGGACACCAAAACAAGTATCCGATGCAGGTGGCTGCTCGCCACGTTCAATGTTAAACGAAAACGAAGCAGCAGCTGAAGAGTGCATTGCAGCTGCGATGAAAGAATAAAATGTTATAGACAGATAATAAAAAGACACAGGCTACTGAAACAGAAAAAAAGCAAGAAAAAAAAAGAGCAACCGCCAGAAAGCGGCAAGACCGGACGAAAAGACACACACGTACCTCCAAAATGGGAGTCGCAGCCGTAGCAGGGTAGGTCAGTCGACGGACCATCCATAGGCATAGTAAAACCATAGTCCGATGCAGCGCGCTCCCGATGTGGGCCAGTATGAATGTCAAAAGAAATATCAACGGATGAGGTCGATGCGCCTGCAATGGCAAAGGCAAAAGGTAAAGCCGTATGATAATGTAAACGACAAAGGGCGGAACTGACAAAGGAAAAGGAGAACACAAACCCCAGGCACCAGCAATCTAGAAAATAAAACTGGAAGACGCATCCGTATTAACTGGAAAACCAATCCAACAGCTGAAAACAACCGGGAAAACAAAGACACATGCAGGAGAGCTAACCTTGCACAGTGGTTTCAAGACGGCAATGAGCAGCTGAGGTGCCGACAGCAGCTACATTAACAACAACAGAAAAAAGAATGGATACCATAAAAGACCAACGCATGAAGATGTAAAAATAAAAGCAGAAAAGCAACAACAGACGTACATGCGTTTGGAGCAGAGGAAAGCACAGCAGAGGCACAATTAGCGCCCGGAAAAGCACCGTTGGCAGACCCGCAAACGGGATGTAAACCTGCGCACGTACAATTGAATACAAATGTAACAAACATCGGAGAAGCATAAAAGAAAGAAACGACAAAGGAAAAGTAACTAACCATGAAAAGACACCGGCGAAGCATCATCCACTTTGGCCTTTCCCTTTCGTAGATAATTACCCGAGGGCGGCAACTCCTGAGAACGCCTAACATAAGGGTCGGCAGAAGAGGCAGGCTCATTAATCACTATGGCAGCCGACATCCTCATTGGTGCAGACCCGAAAGCATCCCAAACGTCATCAGGAACCAAAGAACCATCCACGTCCATAAAATCCCCAGACCGATCCCCTCGATCAATCACCGGATCCGAAACGGTAGTAGAGGCTGGCAAAAAAGGGTAACCAAAAACTGCGCACGTACAATTGAATACAAATGTAACAAACATCGGAGAAGCATAAAAGCAAGAAACGACAAAGGAAAAGTAACTAACCATGAAAAGACACCGGCGGAGCATCATCCACTTTGGCCTTTCCCTTTCCTACATAATTACCCGAGGCCGGCAACTCTTGAGAACGCCTAACATAAGGGTCGGCAGAAGAGGCAGGGTCATTAATCACTATGCCACCCGACATCCTCATAGGTAAAGACCCGAAAGCATCCCAAACGTGATCAGGAACCAAAGAACCATCCACATCCATAAAATCCCCAACCCAATCCCCTCGATCAATCACCGAATCCGAAACGGTAGTAGAGGGCGACAAAAAAGGGTCACCAACACTGAAAGTACTCGGAATAGGCGTAACCGAGCAATCAGTAAGAACAACAGGAGTACCACCAACCGATTCATCATCCTCTAACCTATAACCACTACTATTTCTACGCACAACCTTACTCTTAAATTTCATATTCCACAGCCCACCTTAAGATAAAGAAACAGGAAACTCCTAGACACCCAAACACAAGATATAGCAAAGAAAATAGAACCAAGCAAAACAAAGTAAAAAAACATCACAAACACACATCCGAAACAAAACAAAGAACAAAAGGTAATAAGTTAAGCATCAATTACCTACGCTGAAAGAAACCAAATGATAAAAGCGATAGAGCGGAGATAAAGATCGGTACCGGTAACTGGGACGGAGTAAAGGTAGTGTGAAGACACGTATGCAACACAAAAGCCACGTATATGACAGCAGGTATGAAGGTAGCCGACTATCAACGTTTTAGAAAGAGGCCGAAAGGAAGTGAAGAACGGGCTGAAGAAGAAAGGCCCCAAAAAAAGGCCATATACGCAAGAGCCCTAAACGACGTTCCTTGCTGCCGTTTTGTGTCCACATTTTATATATATAGTAATTTGGTAAAACTCTTTAACACAAAAGGTAAAAATGCAAATACTTTGGATATATTGTGTTTTTTGTGTTTTATAGATATGCATGACCAAATATGCAAATACTTGAAAGATGGAAGGCTGGTTGAGTAAAAAGACTCAGGAGGGGGGTTGTATTCAATACTCATATCAAAAAGTGTTTTAGATCTGATCTTTGTTAGATTTCTAGAGAGAGAAAAAAACAAAAGTATCTGACAATAAACCACTTCACTTTTTATGAACTTGTAGTTTGCTCAAACGTAAACCAACAAAGATTCTGCTAACCTAAACATGGTTGGTTTATTTTCAAGGTTTTCTGTTAGTAGAAATGGTCATCGTAGAGCACAAAGTGCACTTGTAAGTCTTTCTAAATTACTATTTGTTGACATATGTTCGTTAGATTATGTTTTTTTATGACCCTTTTAAGTACTTGTTAAGATTTTTGTGTTCTTTAGTATTTATGTATGTGTTAAGTTTGTTAATGATTGTTTGTTGTGATATACTGATATATGAACTAGATTTTGTTAGATTATGTGTTTTTCAAGACCCTTTTAAGTATTTGTTGAGATTTGTGTGTGTGTGTATTTTATAGTATTTGTGTATGTGTTAAGTTTATTAGTGGTTGTTTATTATGATTTATAAACTGGGATTTTGTTAGATTTTTGTTGTTTTTCAGTTAAGTTTAGTTATGAACCTTGTTTTGTACTTAAGGGGTTGACTTTTTAGAGTTATGTTGGAGGATGGAGATTACCCATTCTTGATTTGGTGCTAAAAAATTATAGATTTTTGTTTATTTATAAAAAGGAAAATAGTCACATGAGTTAGGTCCCTCTATCATTTACTCTACTTGTATGTTTTAAGTATTTGTTTAAATTGATAATTAATTTGTGTTATTTTACTGATTGTTTATTGTGATATAGGAACTGGGCTTTTGTTAGATCATAATATGGTTTTCACTTTTTACTTTTACTGAAGTTTAGTTATTAAAATTGGTTTGGCTGATTATGTGGTTTGTTTTAGTTTGTTTGTAGAATTTGGGTTTGACTTGTAGCTCAATATGTTGAAGACTATTCCTAATTTGGTGTTGATGTTGTACATATAGTTGATGGAAATAGTTTTTGAATTTACTTATGTTTGTAAAAAGCAGGCATTTGTGTTTGTTGTGTAAAAACACAAGAGTAAATACTAGGGGTGGCAATCGAGTCGTGTTCGTGTTAACCTATTCGGGTTCGCGTGTTGGCGGGTTAGTATAGCCTTTTATCCAAACACGACCCATTTATTAATCGTGTCAAGAAACTCAACCCTAACCCACACCTGCATAACACGTGTAACCCATTTGTGACCCGTTTAACTCATTTAAGTAAATAGGTCAAGTGTGAATAAAGCTGGTCGTTTATCGATTTAACTAGTTTAAATGCAAAAAATGATATAAAGATCTAAAATATGATAAGAATAAAATACAAATAACTATGCGACAATTTTCTAAATTATAAGTGTCAATTTTCATGATATCTAAGGTATAAAATTATAATTCACTCATACTAAGTAAATAACAAAATACATTTAATCCACATCCAACATAAAAACCAGGTTATATATTTTATTTTTAAGATCTTATATACTTAAACGGGTTCACGGGTTGACGTGTTTAATACTTACTCAACCCAAACACGACCCCGTTTATTAAACGTGTTAAACGGGTTGACCCGTTTTTGACCCAAACCTGTTTATCCTCAACCCAAACCTGTTTAACTTCGTGTCGGGTTCGTGTCATTTATCGTGTCGTGTCGAGAATTGCCACCCCTAGTAAATACCTAGATAAATAGTGTTAAGGAAATTATGATGCAACTCTTGTTTTGGAATAAGCAATTTGATATATGCAAATTTAACATATTTCATCTTAAAATAAGCAAAATTTTCCTCTGAATTCACTATATGTTGATATAAGATAGTGTTTCTTGTTCTATTAGAAAATTTCAAATCAACTATTGGTTTCCATATAAGAGCATAGGGTATCATAACTCGAGTTAAGGCTTAACGCTGTGCGACGTCAGCGCCACATCAACGCCACATCAGCTTTAACATTTTAACCTTAACTTAAAAAAACACCCCTTATCATAACTCAACCATAACTCCACATTTTGGGCCCCACTTTTATCATAACTCAACAAAAAAAACTTGAGTTACACCATAACTCATGGGGCGGTATGGTAACTCAATCCATAACTCAAGTACTCAACCAAGTTATAACCTAACACCACGTTATGGTGGTAACTCGGCCCTTAACGCAAGTGCTTAACTCGATGGGGCGGTATGGTAACTCGGCCCTTAACGCGTTTGAGTTAAGCCATAACTCACAAGTTGAGTTATGGTACCGTATGCTCTAACTACCTTGTTTGACTATTATGAGTCAAGTTAGTAAATAGCTAAAAAGTAAAAAATAGATTTGAATTGTTTTCTTGTGACAGGGAAAGATTTGTTGCTACATGTAACTATCTGAAACAATAATAATATAACATTTTGGATGTATAAAAACCAAAAATTGCGTGTCAAATTTGATTTTGGAAATTGTAATGTTGGAAATAGGCTTTTATTTCACTGTCGGATTAGCTGATTCTGGCAATTATAACTTATTTTGGGGATCCTTTGTGTTTTTTGACTCGTTAGTTAATTGTGCATTTGGTTGCTTAATTACTTGAAGGACCAAAAGGAAGATGCGGTACCAGATACATTGGCTATAGAAACAACAAGTGTTGCGGGAGTTATGTCTACTTCTCATCATGGAATTGAAGTAGCAGTTGAGTTTAAACTTGTTGAGCATCCTACTGAGCCTCTTGATATTGATCAACCCATTCAATGCCCATTGCCCGAACCTTCAATCCTTAATGTAAGTGCCCTCTAAACTAGTTTCTTTCAGTTTTTTACAGAAGTGGTGAAAACATGATGACATTTTCATGACAGCCGAATGAACGTTTAAGTATAAATAGCAATAAGTAACAAACAGATTGTTAGAGAGTTATTTACGTTACAAAATATAATAAGTTTCATAAGAAAATGTTTGCATCCGGTATATATTTTTCTAGATTTGGTATACATTTGATGAGCTACATATTTTGGTGGCCTATGGAATATTTTAACTTCTAAGATTTGGTGACCTTATACATTATCCATACTAGACGAATACCCGCTCAAAGCGACGGTATATAGCGGTGAATTATTATACTTACCGGTTCAATTTGTAGTCATTTTTTTTATTATTAATTTTCGTGTGATAAATAAACTTCCATTCAAAATTTCAAATTGGTAAACCATGTAGGTGTGCTTTAGAAATTACAAACTGTATCTTATTAAAAAGTTTCCATTCAAATTATAAACCGTGTATCTGTTTTTTTTTATAGTTTATGTTGTTTGTCTAAGTTGCTATTTTAGAAGTTGCCATTTAAGATTAAAGTTTAAGAAGCATTAAAAGGTATTAATAAGGGGTATTTTAGGGAAACCACTTTACTTAATTTCAAGCTTTTTTTAAGTTTTCAAGATTAAGCATAAATGCTTTATAAGTAGTATAGATAAACTGCTACACTTTGACCTTTAAAAGTCAACAAGTTACTTTCTGCAGGGACAATCGAGATAGATATCGTTATTCCCTAACATCATTTAGTTTCTCGTAGTTTTGTCATTAGTAAGAATTTAAGATTACCATACTTGGAAAACTATTTGGCAACTTATACATTTTTCAGTAGTTTATCTATGATTTTATTTGACCGACTTGTTTTGTTACAAAAAAGGATGGAAGAATATGGAAGGAGCGTGTATCCGCAGGCGCACACACGAGGGCAGACATAATGCCGGAAGAAACAGGAGCCCCACCTCAACCCGAAACAACTAGAATGAAGTCAAGACCTCGGACAAATCGTATGATATTACCATCAATCAGTGCACCTGAACATAACATTCTTAAACTCCTTGAAGAGTCTGGGATGTGAGTTTTATGCCTTGATAATTGTATACCATCTACGTGATTAATTACATTGCTACAAAATTGTGGCACTTCGATGTAAATTCCACGTGATTTCATATCAACATTTATCAGAGGAAGAAATAAAAAACAGTAACTATGTACTCCTCATTTGCAATGAATTATTTGGGAAAGAAAAAAAAAGTTGCTACGAGCAACCATAGCACAAGAATATTATACAAGTTTAAAAAAAATCTGAACATAATTTAAATGCTTAACCTGTAAAGAAACGTACACATCTTGGTAAGCTGTCAACAAAGCTTCTTTTATGTGTTATTGTGCTTCTCTCTTTTTCTTTCAAGGACAGATGGTTTGTTTTCTCCGCAAGGAGACCCTCTGTCTAACAATCCAAGGCTTTCGACAAACCATGACATGCTCATGATATAAGAGTCATTGAATTCCACAAGTCGTGATCGCTCCCTTGTCCAATCACTATAAACTTTGATGCCGTCAGGGAAAAATTTTAACAGTATATTACCATTTTTTAAAAAGCGGCATAACTCCTTATGCATATTTATCCACCTTAAATCGAAGATGAGCAATCCAATCAGGTGTAACACTGTTAATTTCTCTAACCTAAATCCTTGCATAATCACCTTCATAGGTTATCACCTAAAAAGAAAAGATAGTTGATCTTTTTCTGTTCTTTCAAGAAAAGATAGTTTGCTTTCTTCGTAAGGAGACCCGGTGTCTAACAATTCAAGGCTTTCGACAAACCATGACATATCTTTCATGATTGAAGAGTCACTGAATTGCGCAAGTCGTGGTCGCGCCATTGTACAATTTCTATAAACTTCAATGCCCTTAGGGGAATAAGATGACAATAGTAAATAACCATTTATAGAAAGCGGCATAACCGTCTCTGACACATTCGACTTAAACACAAGATAACTAGCCCAATTGGTAGTAGTATTGTCTTCTTTTCTAACCCAAATCTTTGCATAATCACCTTCATAGGTTATCACAGCTAGAGAACTGTTTATAGTTGTAAGTTTTACAGAGTACTTGTGTCTTGGCAATTCAATCGTGCCAAAAACATGAGTACTCACATCGAATGTCAATATGTACACATGGATGTTACCACGTCTACTCTGATTTGTTACTACCCAGTGTAACACTCCGTTGACTAAATGTCCTTTCGTAGTTTCATAACAAGACGGAGTAATTGGGATAGAAATCAGACACCATGTACGTGTCTTCATGGTGTAAACCAGATATGAAAGGAACCGTAACAATCTTGTAATCGTCGGTGAGTCGGTCAAAAGCGAACCCACTGACAATAATGTGAGCTTTCTCTAAAGGACATCTCGGTAACTTTAGTTTGCGCCTTATTAAGGGGTTCCAGAGAATAAAATCACTGTTATTAAAAACCACACACATAATTCCATTACATGAACTGACAACACCAGCCATAGTTTTTAAAGGAAAAGGAAACTTGAATGGTGTTATACCATCATATCCGTGATCAAGAGACAATGGCAATTGGTTTTCCGAATGTAATGTATAGAAATCTTCATATAAAATTTGAAAGCCCTCCTTGTGAGGAATACTATGTCTTAGCAAAACTTTTTCTGGGATCCTGTTGGAACGAATAGTGTGCAAGCGGATGAAATCTGGGGTAGCAATACAAGCGCATAACGATTTAGAGACGATCTAAATCGAATGAGGGATTTGGGCGGTAATCTAGTGAAAATTTCAACGACCAAGTCTTCGCATATATTATCTGACATGATGTAGTTCTGTATTTGAAGGGTTCAAAATTTAGTAATAGCATGCAATAAAAAATACTTAAAAAAAATAAATAAAAAATAAAACAAACTAACAAACAAAAACAAAAACAAAGAAAAAACAAA
>BPTQ01000009.1:78644781-78817044 GCA_019973895.1 Chrysanthemum seticuspe | reverse complement strand
ACACGTGTCAACTCGGATAGTGAAAGTGTTCGAGAGTCTCTCGAATAATCACTGTGGATCGAACACGTGAAATCAAAAAATTCTTCGAGTAGATCGACATAGAGATCAGGTTACGAATAAAAGGTAGGAAATCGAATAAGTTATCCTTACGAATAACGAAAAACAAACTAGGTAAAGTGTATCATGTGACTCGTAAGTCACAAAAGTTTGAAAACGTATTCGAGTAATCACCTATGGTGTTACTCTTAGAATCGAAAAATCTTTCAAATCAACCAGATGAACAATCAAGATCATAAACAAAAGTAAAGGTTCTAGTAGATTCACGAATTTATATTCGATCTTTCATGGATCTATAGATTTATTCACAGGACACATGGTCAAATTCGAACACGAATAAAACCGAATAAGTCACGAATAAGAATTCAGTTAAACAAAAAGAATCAAACAAATTGACTTAAGAATAAGCACTGAATAAGCCAAAATAAGCACAAGCTTAAACTGGTACACAGGACACTTATTTAGATATCTAGGTACTTTCTAGCTTATATTTAAGCACTTAGATGATCTTGGAAATGAAAACAAATACTAGAACTAACAAGTAGACCAACTAAACTTTCTAAAAAGCTAAGATTCTCATTGTGGTATCCACTAATGAGCTTATGCAAAAGTTTGAAAACACTGAATGCTCAGTGTACTATGTGAAATGGATCAAACAAAAAGCAATAAGCATTCCTATTGAATAAGCTAAAGGATGGAAAATAAGCATTGGACTAGAGATACAGCTAGATGAGCTTCTTAAAAAACTAAAGTGCACAAGCTAGGTGTCACTAATAAGCTCTCTGAGAGCTTGTGAAAGTGATAGGCTCAACTGTGCACAGGGCATGATTTTGAAAAAGTGCTTAAAAGAAATAAAGAGATAAGCAGTTTATAAGTTAAATATATATAAGCTAATATTTTTCTAATTAAGATTAGCAGCTAAACTTTAATATCCCAAAAGCTTATATCCTAAATCTTAATATTATGTCCTATATAAAATTATCCATTTTATTCAAAAACGACTATTTTGAAAAGTTTGACTTTCTAAATTACACTATCAAGTTGACTTTTATGAGTTTTGGATTGATCTCAATCACTGATTATGTTGCATTAAGGTGGATTAAGACTGATTTGATCAACAATGACAACTTATGAACACAAAAACAAGATCATGGATCATAAAAATCCAACAGTTAGTACACAAGATGTGATCAAAAGGTAATTTGACTTTTTAACAAATGAGAACTGGTTTTCTTGGTTGCAATTAGATATTAAGTACTTATGTGACACAGGACAATAACAAGAAACAAAACCAACACTCTCTAACACAGATTAACATATCAAAACCAAACATTCCTTTATGAGACTGATATGAAGATTTTCAAAACAAAACACAAATTAAACCATGAAAATGATTCAAGACTTTATAATATCATGTAATAAGACTAAATAAGCACTAAATAACAGTAACAACAACATACAACTCAAGAATGATCTTTATGCTATTATAACTGTTACAATAAAATTCTTAATAACTACAATTTAAAGAAAACAAGTAACTGGTTTAAAGGCTTAATTATACTCAAATATGACTAATAAACATGAACATACAGATTTTTAAGCTAATGAGCAACCCAAACAGTGAAATGCCAAAATGTATTAAAAGGCTTACAAATTGGATCCAAGCACAAGACTGAGAACTGAGGCACACAAACACAACCTAAAGCTTCCCAATAAGCACTAAACCCAAGGGCAATCCTTTATCAACCCTGCTCCAGCTTTGAACTCCATTTCCAGTGCTTTTTTATTTTTAACTAATTTTTTTTGTATTTTTGGTAATTTTCTCTTTTTGCTTATAAACTGATTTTAGAAGTTTCTAATAGCTTTAATAAGCTATTTAGGAGCTTATGTGGCTTATCAGTCCTTAATAATAACCACTTAACAATATTCAAATATTTTTGAGAATTTGAACTTTGAAAATGCATAAACTGAAATTAAAACTTAACACTGAAATTGATTATCACAAAAGCTTTATTATACACTGAATACTTGAAATACAAAGTTTAAAAGCTGAAACATACACTGGAATTTAAATTTAAGCTAAAACGACATAAGATAAACTAATTTTCACTAGATACTTCACTCCTCTGCATATCCTCTCTCTTTATAGACTTTTTGGATTCTCCACATGCTTCTGATCATTTCCCATCAACAATCTTGGCCATTGATTCAGTCAAACTTATCCTAGCCTTTAAATTTACTTTTGGCACCAAAAGTATACACGGTTGTTTGAGATAGTTTTAGAGCAATTAAAGAACTTTGGTATATTGTGGAGGTGTAGGGGACACAAAAGGTGAAGTTTTAATGGATTTGGTGTGATGTGGAAGCAAAAACAGGGGTTGTGAGTGTAACAGTGGAAGTTTTATGGTGGGGAAGCATTTATTGGTTGTGGGCTGAGATATGAGGTGGAAAGGATGGGCTGGAGAGAGTGGGTAGTGAGGTGAGGTAGAGGGAACAGGTGGTAAAAACCATCTGGTTTTGGTTTGCAGGGGAGGGTGAGGGAGATAAACAGTGAGCGTGGGTTTGGGAGGGAAGTGGGATTTGACCGGGGTTTGACTTGGGCTGGGTTTTATTTATTTTGGGCTTGGGTTTGGGTAAATAATACAAAGAGGGTCCGGTTTGGTTTGGTATTAATAATAAGGACCACTTTTGCAATTTTCTGAAAGTATAGGGCTGGATGTGTAAACCTTCCAAAGTTATTCCAAGGGTGAATTTTTGCCAAGCTTCAATAGTACAAGGACCTCAATTGATAATTTCCATTTTTACACTTCCAGGGACTAAATCTGCCAAACTTTAAAACTTGAGGGACCAAACATGTAAATTATCCAAAATTTCACTATAAGGACCAATTTTGCCATTTATGAATAGTACAAGGTTTATTTTTGATTATTTTCATTTTTTTAAATTCACCAAGGACTATATTTGACATTTTTCAAAGTTCAGGGACCAAAGTTGTAATTTTGCAATTTTTGAACTTCGAAGGGTTTGTTTTGACAACTTTTGAATCCATGGACCTTAAATGACATTTTTCTTTATTTTGATCTACCAGGGACTAAATCTGACAACTTTTGAAACTTGGGGGACTAAAACTGCCAATTATGCAAACTTGATACGTTTTTCACCTGATTTTGGTATTTTTGCATTTAAAACACATAAAACACTTATTTGTGATATTTTCATCATTTTGATGCATTTCTGAGTGTTTTCAGATGTTTTTGTAGTTTAAATGGTACAAAAATGATGAGTATTTAGACACTCATCAATCCCCCACACTAAGATATTGCTAGTCCCTAGCAATGTTTTGAGAAAAATTAATGGATTTCATCTCTTTACCAAAAGCCATTACTTCTGGAGTAGCCAATTGTTTCAGTTCAAGTAAGAACCTTGGTACAATGATAACCAAATGATTTTGAGCAAATCACCAGCTGTAAACGGATTTGATTTGTCTTTACCAGAAGCCGTTTGCTTCTGGACTAGCCAACTCTTAGATAAATTATCAATATTATCTTTGGTGAGCCGATTACCAATTATGAATTTCCAACTGCCTTTACCACAAGCCATAAACTTGCGGGCTAGCCAACTCTTCACTAATTAAAGATATGGTGAGCTGAACACCATACAATTTTGGGCAAATTGCAAGCCATAAACGGATTTGAGATATCTTTACCAAGAGCCGTTTGCTCCTGGATTAGCCAATCCTTATATGGGTTAGACATGGTGGACTGATTACCATTTGCTGAGTAAGTGAAAAACACTTACTCCAAAAAAAAATTTTGGCAAAAAACGGGGGAATTGGGTGGAATAATTACATGATAAAATTCGTGAGAATTCCCCCCCACACTTAGAAATGAATATTGCCCTCAATATTCAAAGTACCGGCGGTTATGCCGAAACATAGAACGTAAAAGGGAAATACTACGGCCATTATTTTATTTTTGATATATACTTTTTTTTTTTTAGAGAGGTTTATATACAACAGCGGGGGGCAACTCCCCCACACTAGGGTGATACTCACGGGTGAAAACCCATGTGGTGTGCTACTGTTTTTGATTATCGAGTCGCTAGCTTGACTCGATCCCCGCATTCATTGGTTCATGGGGAAAGTTTGTAGATCCGGGACAACCACGGGTGGAATGTCCTCTCCAAAGTAGTGCTTCAATCGATGACCATTCACTTTAAAATTTGGACCATCGGGTTGAGATAACTCAATAGTACCATAAGGATAAACCTTAGCAATAGTAAATGGACCAGACCAACGGGACTTGAGCTTTCTCGAGAAAATCTTTAATCTTGAATTGAAAAGAAGGACTCGATCACCGACGTTGAAAACGCGGTTCTTGATTTTAGAGTCATGAATCTTCTTTGTCTTTTGTTTGTAGATCAAAGAGTTCTCGTATGCTTGATCACGGAGTTCATTTAATTCATTCATTTGAACTTTCCGGTGATCACCAGCTGTCTGAATATCGAAGTTTGCATGTTTCAAGGCCCAGTATGCTTTGTGCTCAAGCTCAATCGGAAGATGACATGCCTTTCCGTACACTAGCTTGTATGGAGTACACCCGATGGGTGTTTTATAAGCTGTACGGAAGGCCCAGAGTGCGTCATCCAGTTTATCCGACCAGGATGCACGATTTTCGCCTACTGTCCTTTCAAGAATTCTTTTTATACCTCGGTTAGAAACTTCCACTTGCCCACTTGTTTGTGGGTGGTATGCAGTAGAGAGACGGTGAGTTACACCATACTTTTGCATGACACGATCAAATTGATCATTGCAGAAATGTGTACCACGATCACTGATTATAGCACGTGGAGTTCCAAACCTGGCAAAAAGAGATTTTAAAATTTTCACAACTACTCGGGCATCATTGGTGGGTAAAGCTTTCGCTTCAACCCATTTTGACAAATAGTCAACAGCCACAAGTATGTATTTGTTTCCTCGAGATGATGGAAATGGCCCCATAAAGTCAATACCCCAGATGTCAAAGATCTCACAAACTTGAATGGCATTTTGCGGCATTTCATTTCTTTGAGAGATATTTCCGTGACGTTGACAAGCGTCACATGCTTTGACAAATTCGTGGGCATCCTTGTAAATCGTGGGCCAATAAAACCCGGAATCAAACACCTTTTTGGCGGTGTAGTTTGGACTATGATGGCCCCCGGTGGGTCCAGCATGGCAAGCTTTAAGAATGTCAATAGCTTCCTGTCCATAAACACACCGTCGGATGACTTGATCCGCACAGATTTTGTATAAGTAGGGGTCATCCCACAAGTAATGTTTAACATCCTTGAAGAATTTGTTCTTCTGTTGGGTCGACATCCCTTTCACTATGAAGTTACCCGCATGGTAATTTGCAAAGTCAGCAAACCATGGGGTGGTAGAGTTTCCACGAAAAGAAACCGCATTGAGTGTCTCGAGAGGAAATGTTTCATTTATTTCCTTTTTCTCGAAAACATCTTGGTGAGGGTTTTCTAGACGGGACAGATGATCAGCACCCAGGTTCTCAGCTCCTTTTTTATCACGTATAATCATATCAAATTCTTGCAGGAGGAGAACCCAACGGAGCAATCTCAGCTTTGCATCTTGTTTAGCAAAGAGATATTTGAGAGCCGAGTGATCCGTATACACCACACATTTGGTCAAGATTAAGTACGGCCGAAACTTCTCAAACGCATACACCACGGCTAATAATTCTTTTTCTGTGGTGGTGTAATGGGTTTGAGCTTCAATCATAGTCTTACTCGCGTAGTGGATAGGCTGAAAATGCTTAGATCTACGTTGCCCTAGGACTGCACCGATAGCAAAATCACTTGCATCGCACATGAGCTCAAAAGGTAAATCCCAGTCGGGAGCAACGAGAATGGGTGCTTCAGTAAGCTTTTTCTTTAATGTTTCAAAAGCTTCGATGCACTCGGGTGAGAAGATAAAAGGAGCATCTTTTTCAAGAAGATGGGTCATAGGCCGGACGATTTTAGAAAAAATCTTGTATGAATCTACGATAAAAACCGGCATGACCTAAAAAACTCCTAATACCTTTGACGGTAGTAGGATGAGGTAATTTAGCAATAACATCGACTTTTTCTCTATCTACCTCAATCCCATTTTTTGAAGTCTTATGGCCAAGGACTATGCCTTCTTTGACCATAAAGTGGCTCTTCTCCCAATTTAGACAAAGATTGGTGTCTTCACATCGTTTTAGCATTTTATCTAAATGGGAGAGACATGTTTGAAACGAGTCCCCAATAACCGAGAAGTCATCCATAAACACCTCCATTGTTTCCCCGATCATGTCGTGGAAAATTGCCATCATACATCGTTGGAACGTGCCAGGAGCATTACATAGGCCAAAAGGCATACGTCTGTAGGCAAAGGTTCCGTATGGGCAGGTGAATGTAGTCTTCTCTTGATCCTGTGGATCAATGGGAATCTGAAAGTAACCCGAGAAACCATCAAGGAAACAATAGTATTCATTCCCTGCTAATCTCTCAAGCATTTGGTCCATGAAGGGTAGAGGAAAATGGTCTTTATGGGTGGCATCATTCAACTTACGATAGTCAATGCAAACACGCCATCCCGTAACCAGCCGAGTTGGAATTAACTTGTTATCTTCATTTGTGACAACAGTTATGCCACCCTTTTTAGGAACACAATGAATTGGGCTAACCCAAGGACTATCTGAGATTGGGTAAATTAATCCTGCATCAAGAAGTTTGATAACCTCCTGTTTGATAACATTATGGATTTTAGGATTCACCCTTCTTTGATGTTGAACTGCTGGTTTGAAGTCATCCTCCATCAAGATTTTGTGAGTACAAAATTCAGGGTTGATACCCTTAATGTCGGAGAGTTTCCAAGCAATTGCTTGCTTGTGTGACTTCAAGACCTTTATGAGAGCAGTCTTTTCATCTTTACTCAAATCTCGAGCAATAATGACTGGTAATTTATCATCACCTTCAAGAAATGCATACTCGAGATGAGGTGGTAAGTCCTTAAGTTCGACTTCAGGAAATTCTTCAGTTTTCTCAACTGACTTGACTTCCTTGTTATGAAGCTCGACGGGAGGGAGTGATGATGGATCATCATTAAGCAACTTCTCAATGAGAAGTATGTCCCCCTCGATGTCGATGGGAGCGTGATCAATTTCCCATGGAACAGAATCACTAGACAAGTATGCTTCAATCTCTTCTAAGATGAAGTCACTTTCCTCAAACGGAGTGAGAGAAGGAGTAGAATTGGCAATGATGGGTTGAGATGAATGAGTGAGATTATCACTCGAAGAATTATGATCATAACCAAGAACTTCTTGAGAGTACTCTTCAGAAGCAACATCAATGATATCTTTTCGGTTAACCGACTCAGAATCATAGTTTGCGGAGTACCTCGAAGTTTGATCAAGGTTAAAAGTGACAGCTTCATTACCAACACGTAATGTGATTTCTTGATCAAATACATCAATGAGAGCACGGCCCGTTCTCAGGAATCCTCGTCCAACAATGAGAGGAACCCGATGATCGGCATCGAAATCAACAATCACAAAGTCAGCTGGAAAATGGAACTTTCCTACTTTCACAAATACGTCCTCGGCAATGCCAAGAGGACGGGATATTGTACGATCTGCAAGCTCGAGAGTCATGCATGTAGGAGTAAGTTCCGGAAGAGAAAGTTTCTTCCATACTGAATAAGGCATCAGATTGATGCTTGCACCAAGATCTGCTAAGGCAAAGCATTCAACCATTCCTGGAAATACACAAGGTAAGAGAAATTTTCCAGGATCTCCAAGCTTTTCTGGAAGCTTCTTCAAGATAACTGCAGAGCAGTTCTCGTTCAGAGGAGTTTTAGCCATTTCAAACAGTTTTCCTTGTTGCTTAACATGTGTTTGAGAGTTGATGCAAACTTGGGCATCAGCATGATAGCATCCGCAAAGCTTATGTCAAAATGTAGTTCTTGGAAAATTTGAAAAAATTTGTCCATTTGATGACTGGCTTTTTCGCGGAGCTTTTGCTCATTCAAACGTGATGGGTAAGGAATAGAAGATTTGGATTTGGGGTTTTCAATAGGAGCTACAGGAGGTTCAAAAACAACTCCTGGATTAGATTTGGGTTTCTGGACAACTTGAGGATGGACATCGTTGGTACCTCCGTTATTAGTAGGAAGTTCCTTGTCCTTTGTAGCCTCAGGTTCACTTTCCACTACCTTCGGGAGAGAAGAAGAAGAAGAGGTAGTAGGAATAGCGGGTCCATTGTATGAAACACCACTTCTGGTTGTGATCGCCTTTGCATCGCCCCTCGGGTTAGCGATCGTGTTGCTCGGAAGTTTTCCTGAGCCCGAGGGTTGATCATTTAAAGACTTCTTTAAATCAGCGATCTGACTGACCAACAACCTGTTCATTTCATCTTGGGATTTCATGAATTGCTTCAATAACTCATCAGATGATGGTACTGGAGGCTGTGGAGGGAAATTTTGAGGTCGTATGTTTTGATTATGACCTTGTTGTTGAAAATTCCCTTGAAATTGATTCCCTCGATTGAAATTGTTTTGATTAAGGTTTCCTTGATGTTGGAAACCTTGATTGGGTCCGGGATAGAAATTACCTTGGTTTTGATAACCTTGGTTCATTGTAGGTTGGTTCTGATTCCGGTTTTGTATGCTAGGATTCTGGTTAAAACCGGGTGGTGCCTGATAAGTGTTAGCACGGTAGTTTGGTTCATTTTGAGGACGGTATTGGTTACCTCCTTGATGTGAAGTACCGGCTATAGCATTGGCTTCAAATGGACTACCATCGGTGGCAGTACAGTTGTAGTATGCATGAGGGCCACCACAAGTAACACAGACTTCAACTTTCTTTACTTCACCATGTGATGGTGTCTGTGTGAAAGTGACTTTCTTTTGGTTAGCAAGAACCAAAGCCTGAACAATATCCGTGAGTTTGTCAATCTTAGCATCGGTGCTAGATGTACTCACGGGAGATGAAGTAGAAGGTCCTGCATTAGACTGAGATTGATATGTCTTTGTGCAGAAAGGGCGGACCTGGGACTTGTTTTCAATGATTTGCAAGGCTTCTTTTGTGGTCTTGCTCAAGAAATTACCTCCCGCGGAGGCATTTAAAGAGTCTTGGTCAGCTTGTCTCAGACCATTGTAGAAAGTATCCATTTGCATTAACTCGGTAAAACCGTGATGCGGACACTTGCGGAGCAATTCTTTGTAACGATCCCATGCCTCCCCGAATGATTCATCAAATCTTTGAGAAAATTTCATTATCTCATTCTTAAGACTTGTAGTTCGGGATGGAGGATAGAATTCGTTAACAAACTTGGTGACTAGATCCTCCCATGTCTCAATGGAACGAGGGGGTTGTTTCTCAAGCCAATTCCGGGCTTGTCCCTCTAGAGAGAATGGGAACAGAAGAAGCTTAATTGCTTCATGTGGGACATTCTTTTACTTGATGGTAGATGCAATCTTGTTAAACCATCGAATATGTGCATGAGGATCATCCCGCTCAAAACCATAAAATTGGCTTTGGGTTACCAGATTAAGCAACCCGGTTTTGAGCTCAAAGGTATCAGCCACGATGGCTGGGACAATAATGGCATCTCCGTAACCCTCGATGGGTGCTTGGAGAAGCTCATTCATCGGCTTATCTTCTGCCATTACGACAGGGGGTGGTGGTGGTAGACGTTCCTCAGTCATGGCTGAAGGAGCAGAACGTCCTCTACGTCTACGAGGAATATTTGCAAGCTCAGAAAGTGGACTTGTAGAACTGGAAGAACGAGTGCGCATGCACTAAGTATAAAAATCAGTTTTCAAAACAAATGCGAGGCAAAACGACAAGTGAACTTAAACCAATAATCACAAATGAAATGGCTTCTTTGAAAAAGGTACACCAAATCACAAGGACACAAAGGTAAGTTTTAAATCTGTTGTTCGGGAACTTATTAATGTTCACACCCCCAGTTGGTAGGTGTACTGCCTTGGTTTGCGGTGGTTGATTTTTATGTATTAATTAAGTACCACTGAAAAGACGTAGGTATAGATTTGTGCTAAGGGTTTAAATACTTTTGGACAATATTTTTGGTATCGTCTCGTTTAACCAAATCGTACTGTTTTAAGAATCACCTTAAAAACAATACAAGCTAGAAAACGTTACGATCGTTTTGTTGTTTTATATTATTTTTGGTGTTGTTAACACTTTAGGAAAAGTGTTAATGAACTTTTTGAGATTTTCTGATAACTTTACAAAAAAATTGTTTACAAACGATGGTATATGTGCAAGTACGGGTCTGAAAATGCTTAGGACACGCTTACAGCCTCCCCGGCAGCGGCGCCAAAATTGGATTCGCTCCCAAACAGTCAGGTTTTATCACACAAGCTAACCACTTGTGAATGGTCAACCGTAATAAAATTCAAACAGTTCAGAAGCAAATGCAATTAAGATCTGGAGAATATAGTGGATTCCCGGGTCGTTAAGTCCCACGGAGGATGAATGGTGTTTGAACAAATTCAGATGTCGAATAATCACTAAGGATAGTGATCAGTAAGGATTTTGGATTATTTATACCTAAAGAAAAAGTTTATAAATTACAGGGGCTTAAATGCAAATTAAAGAAAATTAAAAAACTAAATTATATTAAATAAACGCTATCACTATTTTTAAAATGATGTTTTTCTAGATTTATAAAACAAAATATCTTAAATAAACTATTTTAATTAAAACGTAAACCTATATTATCTAAAAACGTGACCTAAAATGAAAACGTGCGTTATATATAAAAATTACGCTAGTGCGCAAGACAAAACGTAAAATTTGTGAAATAAAAGTCCTACGAGTGTAAAAACAATTTTCTTACTTCCTATATGACAAAAGAAAATTTTAGAAAAAAGATTTATATTTTTTTGACTTTTATATTTTTTTTTATGAATTAAATACTATTTTAGACTAATTAAATGATTAAAAATACTAAAACTATTAAGAAAAATCTGAAACTTTTTTATAAAATACTTTATACTAATACAAAGCTAAGAAAAATATAAAAAGTGTGACAACTTATTTTAATAAGCTAATTTATGCGTATAAGCTAAAATGGACAAGAAGGGTTATGTATTAAAACGTGCAAAGTTAAACCAGTAAAAGACCCAAGGGCAGTTGGTATGGTGTGTGTGTGGTGAGCTGGGTGGCCAGGGTTCGAATCCCAGCAATGAATTTTTGCAAACTATTTATTTTTTGGACTTTTCTTTTTGAAACTAATTAAGCACAATTAGATAAGCAAATTTTATAACTACAACTTTTTATGAAAACCAATAATAAGCACAGAATAAGCTTATATTTCTTAACAGTGAACAAAAAAATGAAATAAGCTCAAGGTTAAGCCAAAATGGTTAATAAGCTAGTAAATAAGCTAAGGAAACTGGAAATAAGCTAGATAACTGATAATAAGCTAGTTTGACAACTAAGAAAAACAAATTGACTTAAGAATAAGCACTGAATAAGCCAAAATAAGCACAAGCTTAAACTGGTACACAGGACACTTATTTAGATATCTAGGTACTTTCTAGCTTATATTTAAGCACTTAGATGATCTTGGAAATGAAAACAAATACTAGAACTAACAAGTAGACCAACTAAACTTTCTAAAAAGCTAAGATTCTCATTGTGGTATCCACTAATGAGCTTATGCAAAAGTTTGAAAACACTGAATGCTCAGTGTACTATGTGAAATGGATCAAACAAAAAGCAATAAGCATTCCTATTGAATAAGCTAAAGGATGGAAAATAAGCATTGGACTAGAGATACAGCTAGATGAGCTTCTTAAAAAACTAAAGTGCACAAGCTAGGTGTCACTAATAAGCTCTCTGAGAGCTTGTGAAAGTGATAGGCTCAACTGTGCACAGGGCATGATTTTGAAAAAGTGCTTAAAAGAAATAAAGAGATAAGCAGTTTATAAGTTAAATATATATAAGCTAATATTTTTCTAATTAAGATTAGCAGCTAAACTTTAATATCCCAAAAGCTTATATCCTAAATCTTAATATTATGTCCTATATAAAATTATCCATTTTATTCAAAAACGACTATTTTGAAAAGTTTGACTTTCTAAATTACACTATCAAGTTGACTTTTATGAGTTTTGGATTGATCTCAATCACTGATTATGTTGCATTAAGGTGGATTAAGACTGATTTGATCAACAATGACAACTTATGAACACTGATGCGCTCCCAAACAGTCAAGCTTTATCACACAAGCCTGCCACTTGTGAATGGCAGACCGTAACAAGCTTAAAACTGCTCAGGAACGGATGCAATGAAGATCTGAGGAGTATAGGGTCTCCCCGGGTCGTTATGTCCCAGTGAGCTATGCAATGGATTATCAAACGTTTAGTGATCGAGGAATTTGAACGGGAAAGGAGATTTGAATATGATATTAACTACGGAAAAAGCCAACAAATTACAACGGCTTAAATGCAAATTAAAGGAAATTAAAAAGATAAAATCTATTAAATAAACGCTATCACTATATTTAAAATGATGTTTTTGTTTTTATGTTTTTACAAAACTGAAATTAAAAACTACGTGACGTACAAAATAAAAAGTGAAACTTACACAATATTAACCCTAAAAATATGAAAATTATATTTTTTACAAACCTAATGATAAAAGAAAATTTTTAGAAACAGAAAATTATTTTTCCAACTATTTAATTAATTATTTAAGCTAATGAGCAACCCAAACAGTGAAATGCCAAAATGTATTAAAAGGCTTACAAATTGGATCCAAGCACAAGACTGAGAACTGAGGCACACAAACACAACCTAAAGCTTCCCAATAAGCACTAAACCCAAGGGCAATCCTTTATCAACCCTGCTCCAGCTTTGAACTCCATTTCCAGTGCTTTTTTATTTTTAACTAATTTTTTTTGTATTTTTGGTAATTTTCTCTTTTTGCTTATAAACTGATTTTAGAAGTTTCTAATAGCTTTAATAAGCTATTTAGGAGCTTATGTGGCTTATCAGTCCTTAATAACAAGTACTTAACAATATTCAAATATTTTTGAGAATTTGAACTTTGAAAATGCATAAACTGAAATTAAAACTTAACACTGAAATTGATTATCACAAAAGCTTTATTATACACTGAATACTTGAAATACAAAGTTTAAAAGCTGAAACATACACTGGAATTTAAATTTAAGCTAAAACGACATAAGATAAACTAATTTTCACTAGATACTTCACTCCTCTGCATCTCCTCTCTTTTTATAGACTTTTTGGATTCTCCACATGCTTCTGATCATTTCCCATCAACAATCTTGGCCATTGATTCAGTCAAACTTATCCTAGCCTTTAAATTTACTTTTGGCACCAAAAGTATACACGGTTGCTTGAGATAGTTTTAGAGCAATTAAAGAACTTTGGTATATTGTCGAGGTGTAGGGGACACAAAAGGTGAAGTTTTAATGGATTTGGTGTGATGTGGAAGCAAAAACAGGGGTTGTGAGTGTAACAGTGGAAGTTTTATGGTGGGGAAGCATTTATTGGTTGTGGGCTGAGATATGAGGTGGAAAGGATGGGCTGGAGAGAGTGGGTAGTTAGGTGAGGTGGAGGGAACAGGTGGTAAAAACCATTTGGTTTTGGTTTGCAGGGGAGGGTGAGGGAGATAAACAGTGAGCGTGGGTTTGGGAGGGAAGTGGGATTTGACCGGGGTTTGACTTGGGCTGGGTTTTATTTATTTTGGGCTTGGGTTTGGGTAAATAATACAAAGAGGGTCCGGTTT
Organism: Chrysanthemum seticuspe; assembly: GCA_019973895.1. Lineage (NCBI taxonomy): Eukaryota > Viridiplantae > Streptophyta > Magnoliopsida > Asterales > Asteraceae > Chrysanthemum > Chrysanthemum seticuspe. The sequence continues at coordinate 78,803,179 of BPTQ01000009.1, read as the reverse complement.
GGTTTGGTATTAATAATAAGGACCACTTTTGCAATTTTCTAAAAGTATAGGGCTGGATGTGTAAACCTTCCAAAGTTATTCCAAGGGTGAATTTTTGCCAAGCTTCAATAGTACAAGGACCTCAATTGATAATTTCCATTTTTACACTTCCAGGGACTAAATCTGCCAAACTTTGAAACTTGAGAGACCAAACATGTAAATTCTCCAAAAGTTCACCATAAGGACCAATTTTGCCATTTATGAATAGTACAAGGTTTATTTTTGATTATTTTCATTTTTTTAAATTCACCAAGGACTATATTTGACATTTTTCAAAGTTCAGGGACCAAAGTTGTAATTTTGCAATTTTTGAACTTTGAAAGGTTTGTTTTGACAACTTTTGAATCCATGGACCTTAAATGACATTTTTCTTTATTTTGATCTACCAGGGACTAAATCTGACAACTTTTGAAACTTGGGGGACTAAAACTGCCAATTATGCAAACTTGATACGTTTTTCACCCGATTTTGGTAATTTTGCATTTAAAACACATAAAACTCTTATTTGTGATATTTTCATCATTTTGATGCATTTCTGAGTGTTTTCAGATATTTTTGCAGTTTAAATGGTACAAAAATGATGAGTATTTAGACACTCATCAATTACCCCTGTAAATAGATACAAATGTTAGTACAGATGCAGGCAAACACGCTGTCAAAGAAATGCGAATTAATGAGAACTACTCCAAGTTACGAAGAACGATATCCCTCCAGACGACGGGTCGTTGGTTTCCGCTACCCGGTTGGCGCATGTCACCGACATGGAGGACACAACCAATGTAATCTGCAGGTATGGAGCATGCATTGAGAATAGGTACCCACCCTTAATCAACAGCGTAAATAATTTGTACCTGTCAAAATGACGTCATTTCGATCCGCTCGCATCGGCAGTTTGTCAAACGACGCGAAGCTGAAGTAATGGTCTGGAAACAGACCCTCGAAAAATGGTTGAACGTCGGTTAGTCTGCCAAGCATGAGTATAAAGTTGTTGGGCAAAGTCTGCATCCATTTTCTTGTATATAGCAATCCGAAACCTGTTATAGTATATGCGTTGCCCGTTTCAAAGAGGCTTTCAAAACGACCCCGTTCCTTTGTCTCAATGTTTGCTTGAATTGCCCCTCCCTGTAGGATATGTGTGAAAGAGCCTTTAGTGTTTGCAACGCAACAACATGTAATCGAGTAAGAGCTAGTATGTGATGTTACCGTTTGGTCAAGTAATATAAAAGTTAAAACCGCAGGTTTTGCACCGCGAGCAGAAGTAACTGTCCATTTACGGTAGACCTTAACTCGAACGGCTTTTCCTATATCAGACGGCTTAATACTTGAAACTGGTACAACTTCGACGTCTGTAACAGGTCTTTTACCTGCCAACTTTGCTGATGTGGCGAAATCCTGGCTAGTGGACATGTTCCTGCAACGATAACAACAGCTAATGGCTATTAGGTACACAATACATGAATACAGAAAATGGAAACAGAAGCTACATCGGAAGCAAGTCACATAGCAAAGATAAATACATGTAACAGACAACGGTTACCGACGATAAGAGGCAGCGCGATACGCATTTACCTTAAGTTGAAAAGTATATCGCTAATACATACGAAGAGGCACATTGTTCCTGCCTGTGGCAGCTGATATAATAAGTTACGGAATGCCTGGGTGTAGACCTAGGTCCGAATATAAATACGCACGAAAAAGCTGTGGAAGTGAACGGTATTGGATCTGTAAAGCAGTAACTGCATATCCCTTTTTGTATAAACCTGCGCACATAAATATAAAACGGGAACAACCAAAGCATATATACATGGGTGTGTATTGCAAGGGAAGTAAAACGTAAGGTAGCCTATAGAAGCAGCGTAGTTTGCCTAACATAGGTAGTCTAAAAGGACTGTAAACGTACACCTAATGAGCCTAGGATTAACAAACGACAAACAGTGATCGCATGTGTATGTATTTCCTATGCGGATTCCGTATGGGAAAAATAAGCAGAAACCGGAAATAACTAAGTGTGGCAATCGTCAGCCTACTACGATGAACGGAGATCGCAAGAAAACACACGACAGTATCCGAAACCGCTATGAAAAAAACCTCGTTTCTGACAATGCTTTCTAGAAAATCTCTGTATACGATATTCTTCGTCGTGTTAGAAAGCCTGCCCGATTGATCGCTGGCCAAAATCCTTAACCCTACAGGTGACGTGGCTCTTGAAAGGGCGACATACAATTGGCCGTGGCCAAATATCGGCTCTGGTAAGTAGATGCCTATTTTATTTAGTGACTGTCCTTGGCTTTTGTTAATGGTCATCGCGTAACAAACTTTAACCGGGAACTGTTTGCGCTTGAATATGAACGGTAGCTATTCTTCTCTGTTGAATAGCATTATTCGTGGAATATAGACTTTCTGTAGCATTCGTGTGCCAGTAATAATCCTTGCTTCTAAAACCTTTGCAAGCATCTGTGTGACAATCATTCGTGTCCCATTGCATAGCCCCCCTGCTAGATTCAGATTCCGGAATAGCATAATGGGCGCTCCCTTTTTCAGCTCAAGATTATGAGGCGGTATACCAGCAAACGATAATGTATTCAGATATTCAATTGGATACAGCAATTCTGTAGCACCGCCGTCGTTACCACGTGGTACGGCCTCGTCGGTGCTGGCATAGGTGTGGCCGACACCAGCTAGCGTCTGCAAAATCGCCGAATTTATGGAATCCATGGTGTCATTCTTGGGACACACAATAGCTCTTTCTTGCAACGCTTCTGGAGTTGGTGCCTGTAATATGGCATCGTAATAGATAAAATCTATAAGTTCCTGTTTAGCATTTTCAGAGTCAGGGATACGATACATCTCAGGTATCTGAAGCCACAAAGCATTTTCTGGATCCCCGTCGTCTTGTTCTCCAATAACTCCGTCGCCTACATCCAATACCCATTGAGAGAAGGCTCGTACGTGTTCAGTCTGCTGCGCAGCTGTTTGTGTAGTAGCCAACCTCATATTTTCTGTCAAGCGATGTACCCTGAAATGAGTCCAAAGATAAGACTGTGTAATACACGATGATATGATCTGCTGTTTGGTGGCCCTTTTCTTGACGGGCAACGTTTGCCTGAAATCGCCGCCAAGGATGACAGTTTTGCCGCCAAAGACACGGGATGGAGCATCGAGAAGATCCCGCAAGGTCCTGTCAAGAGCTTTGAAACACTTGCAGTCGCTCATAGGGGCCTCGTCCCAAATAACGACATCAGTCCGTATAAGCAGCTCTGCCAAGTGAGTATGCTTCTTTATAGTACACATAGACTCGTCGGTGATATCGAGTGGAAGCTTGAACCTGGAATGCGCTGTGCGACCGGACAGCAAGAGAAGCGAGGCAATCCCAGAAGAGGCAACCGCAAGAACAATCTTCCGTTGTGCTCGGAGCGCATATATTATACTCTTCTACACGAAGGTTTTTCCCGTCCCGCCGTGACCATATACAAATATAAGTTGTTGCTTGTTATTGAGAATGGCATCCATAACAGTATCGAAGACGGTCCGCTGCTCGTGGTTGAGGCGCGGTACCAGACGGTCTCGCTCACTGGCCATGAGTTCCGGATCATAGTTTCTTTCCTCCATAATTGTTCTATTACGTAAAATTTCCAATAAACGGCGGGATGGCAGTTGCAAATCGAAATCCGTAACAGATTTTCCATAGAACCTGAGGGTTGCTTCGAGGTCATACAAAATCCCAGCTTGCAATTCTGCGTCGGTCAGGTTAACTTCAGGTGTATGCAGCAACTGCAACATCATCAAGGGAATATCATCGCTCATGATCCACTAATGTTTATTCCAAAGAGATACTGGGCTGGCGACGTCGCAAAATATCAAAATCTGACAGAAAAGCTGCCTCAATTCAGCGGCCGTGCCAAGCAAGGCTGCCTCAACCAATGCAAGTGACCATTCTCCATCCCCCGCAAGCAAATCCATTGCCTCGCACGCAGCCCTGTTCGTGGGATAAACGTAATCGTCGACCGTACGGATCCCCGAAAACGACATGCATCCTTTTTGATGACATAACAATAGTCGCTGATAGAACAAATCACCTGCACTGGGATGTACGTACGCCAAACGACCAATAGAAGGCTTATTCAGATTACGCCTAGGTGACCAGTATTTATGTGACGCGTACCAAACGAATTCTGACGGGAACTGTAAATATGTAAGGTGGCGGCCAAGTGTGGAGCGAGCATTAAAATCCAGCCATTGTGTCAGTGTTGTTTTCTTGTTACTTGGATTGCCGACGACTGATTCTAAAGATTCGCTTGTTCGAAATAGAACACGCTGCATATTTTCAAGATGGACAGCCAATATTTGCACAGCTGGATCCCGGTGATGAATGTCAAACCCGAGTATACGCCAACAGGCATCGTGTGGGCCGATGTACCGTGCATCTAAATAATTCTTTATTTCGTCGACTCCAATAGCGGGCTGTCTGCTGGTCGCGGCACCATCTCCTACAGATCGCGCAATTTGCGTAACAATCCGGTCCGTACTCTTTGAAATATACTTGAACAAATACTTAATCAACATAGTCCATTCACAGTATTCGACGTTGATGTGTGCATAGAATCTCCTGAGAAGTGACATATTATGTGGAACGACATAACCGTTATCCAGCTCCACATTCTGACGTATAGTAACACCGCCGAAGGGACGCCTCCGATAATGAACGTATCCTTTCTTATCGATGGTTGTTTCATCTGAGTAAGGTTTAGGAAATCCTTTGCTGCATATATCGCCACCCTTCATACAGACAGCTGACAAATTTGCAAGACCACAGGGACCGTGCATCATCAATTCAGTAACCATACAATACCCCTCCGGATCAGTATTCCTATCCGGTAACTCCGCAGACACGTAGCGATCAACGTCTGCGTTTGTACGTACTCTTGAGTGCTCCTTAATCCACAATAACAAATGACAATGCGGCAGCCCACGCTTCTGAAACTCCACGGTGTACAAAACTGCGTAAAGCGGTTAAGAAATTAGCAACGTGTAAGGAAAGGCAAAGGTGTAGAAGAAGACACAAACACATAAGGAAATGTACCTGCAACAACTGGCCCAAAAGGACGAAAGTCATGTAGATATGCAACCAACTGGTGTATTTTCTGCTCAAATACACGGTCGACCGCGTCGGGTCGGTCGGCGACCGTAACTGCGGGGAAGTCTTCCATGAAGTTTAATATTTCCGGCCATTTGACATTGCATGTGAACGTAATAAAAAACGACGGATTCCCGTGAACCCGGCATATCGCTAACGCGTCTAGATAATGGCTATACATATACCGTGGTCCCCCAACGAAGGACGCTGGAAGAATGGTCCGCATTCCAGCCTCTGATCCGGTCGGGTCTCCTCGCGCTATGGCGTCGTACAACCTCGCCAGGTAATCATTTCTGATATCGTCTTGATGCTTGCGAATGTAATCTAACCGATACTGCTCGACACTACAATAGGCCGTCACAACATACTGCTGAAATAACCTGCCCCCCCCCCCCCCCCCACGTTAGCAAAGTATATTGCTGAAGACGCTCGTGAAGCTGATATGCGTAGTACATTTTAACTGACAATTTCTTGTCTTCGTCGACCGTATGAGTACTCATGTCCCGTAACCGAAGACCAATGTGGAAACCGTCTTCACCATATATAAAAAGCAACGGAAACTGTAACGACATATAAGACGGGTGCAGTTTACTGACCCTCTCGGGGTCCCCGGCACGCCTGTGGATAACGACATCAAATTCAGTACCTGTATCAGGGCCACCTTCATAAACGATTGCGCCTATCGAGCCGCCAGATGGCAGTTCATGTTGCCTAGAACCCGTCACTGCAAAGAGCCTGATCTTAAATTCTGGAACTTCTCTTCCCCGGAGCAAGTCCCATGCGGTTCTAAAAATCTGAACCAATTCATTGTGATCGTCTAGTAAATGAATGAGTTCTTGCACAATATCCGGATCTAATGTCCGCCCACCCCCATCAAAATGTCGCAACCGGTTTTCAACCTCGTTGTCAGTGTCAAAGATATAAAGCTGTAAGAACCGAGGGTCACAGTCGGCCGACGGACAAAGGCCACCAATCCGGTGGTATATCTGACCAGAGAGTTTGAACACGTACGGCCCGCGGCCTCTGTTTATCGAATCGTCAATGTCAGCCCCCAAAGAAGTCATCGCAAACATCGAATTATAGGCCCTTATATTATCCATAAAATGAGAAACCGTAAACAACCAGCGCAACCGAAGAGGGTAGTCAGGCTGATTGCGCAAGACCACCTTACCACCCATACAACAGCGGTGATATTCTGGAAAGCGGACCCCTCCATGTTTTAACCGCTCTTCAAACCAAAACAACGCACCGCAATGACAACATACTCTGTTGCAGCGACCCAATGAGACATAGGTAGATGGTGCCCCTGAAAAGCAAAACCGCAAACTAAGACGAAAATAACAAACAGTGTATACAGCAACGATACAACCGTGATACAACAATCAAATATAAAGCGTGCCAATACCTGTAGCATTCCTCGCCGGAACGGCTGAGTCTGCCGGGACGCGCCGCTCGCTTGCACGTGGAACAGTACGTTGACCTACAACAAAGACAGACAATAAGAAGACGAAGGTAGCAAGTAAACACACGAAGATAGGAGCCGAAGCAAACCCATTAAGAACCTAATAATATGACTCCGCTAAAGCAACGGACAGAAAACATACGCTGAGTACACCGCGCAGGGGGGCGCTGGCGCTGGAACCGAAACGTGAGGAGGTGACCCTCCTAAAGGCTGGCGACCTTGGGCGGCAGCGGCATACGAAAGGTTATGAGAACCACCTACGATAGCTGAAACGAAGGAGTCAAGGAACAAAGAAAGATCATAGCGGCGCAGGTGCGCGCATCAGCAAACTAAAACAAAACATGTAGACACGTAGTTGCAGAAAGTACCTGGCGGCACAGCGGCACGGACACCAAAAGAACGATCCGATGCAGGGGGCTGCTGGTCACGTTCGATGTTAACGGAAAAGGAAACAGCAGCTGAAGAGTGTAGGCCAACTGCGCTGAAAAAAGCAAAAGTTATAGACAGATAATAAAACGGACGCAGGCTGCTGAAACAGAAAAAAAGCAAGAAAAAAAACAAAGAGCAATGGTCAGAAGGCTACAAAACCGGACAAAAAGATGCACACGCACCTCCAAAAGGGGAGTGGCAGCCATAGCAGGGTAGGTCTGCCGACGGAGCATCCATAAGCATAGTAAAAGCATAGTCCGATGCAGCGTGCTGCTGATGTGGGTCAGCGTGAATGTCAAAAGAAATATCAACAGATGAGGTCGATGCGCCTGCGATGGCAAAGGCAAAAGGTGAAACCATATGATAATGTAAACGACAAAGGGCGGAACTGACAAAGGAAAAGGAAAACACAAACCCTAGGTACCAGCGATCTAGAAAACCAAATTGGAAGACGCTTCCGGATTAATTCAAAAAACAATCCAATAGGTTAAAACAACAGCAAAAACAAAGACGTGTGCAGAAGAATTAACCTTGCACGGTAGTTCCAAGGCGGGAATGAGCAGCTGAGGTCCCGACACCAGCTACATTAACAACAACAGAAAAAAGAATATACACCATAAAAGACACATGAAGATGTAAAAATAAAAGCAGAGAAGCAACAACGGACGTACAGTCATTTGGAGCAGCCGGAGAAGCACCATTGGTAGCCCCGCAAACGGGATGCAAACCTGCGCACGTACAATTGAATACAAATGTAACAAACATCGGAAAAGCATAAAAGCAAAAAATGGCAAAGGAAAAGTAAGTAACCATGAAAAGACACCGGCGAAGCATCATCCACTTTGCCATTTCCTTTTCCTACATAATCATCCGAGGCCGGCAAGCCCTGAGAACGCCTAACATAAGGCTCGCCAGAAGAGGCAGGCTCATTAATCACTATGCCACCCGACATCCTCATAGGTGTAGACCCGAAAGCATCCCAAACGTGATGAGGAAGCAAAGAATCATCCACATCCATAAAATCCCCAACCCGATCCCCTTGATGAACCACCGAACACGAAACGGTGGTAGAGGGTGGCAAAAAAGGATCACAAACACCGAAAGTGCTCGGAATAGGCGTAACCGAGCAATCAGTAACAACAACAGGGCTACCAGCAACCGATTCATCATCCTCTAACCTATAACTACTACCAGCAACCGATTCATCATCCTCTAACCTATAACCACTAATATTTCTACGCACGACCTTACTCTTAAATTTCATGTTCCACAAGCCACCTTAAGATAGAGAAACAGGAAACTCCTATACACCCAAAGACAGGATATAGCAAAGAAAATAGAAGCAACCAAAAGAAACTAAAAAAAGAACAGAAACACACATCCGAAATAAAAGAAAGAAGAAAAGCTAATAAGTTAACAATCAATTACCTACCTTGAAGGAAACCAAATGATAAAACCGATAAACCGGAGATAAAGATCGTCACTGGTAACTGGGACGGAGCAAACGTAGTGTGAAGACACGTATGCAACATAAAAGACACGTATATGAAAGTAGCTATGAAGGTAGCCGACTATGCAACGGTTTAGAAAGAGGCCATAGGAACAGAAGAACGGGCTGAAGAAGAAAGGCCCAAAAAAAAGCCCATAGACGCAAGAGCCCTAAACGACGGTGCTTGCTGCCGTTTCGTGTCCACATTTTATATATATAGTAATGGTCACCGTAGACTATGTATTTTTTATTTTATGGTATGTATATTTTATGTCATGGTCGATCATGTAGTAGTTGTGTATCACAATCTCCAGCTCATTTTGCAAGTACACACAACATGTAAATTAACCCACAAGTTCAATTTTCTTAAGTGTGATCACCATCGATCTCCCCCATAATTTATTTACAAGATTCTTTTGATAGATAGTAGTTTTAGAAAAAAATAGGGTGTGGTAATAAGATTCACATATAATAATGTTGCGTGTTCAACATATGCAAATCATGACAATTCAAGTTACAATAACAATGTTTTTTTAAAAATTGAGATGAAAAATGCGTGATATATTAGTGAAAAGAATACCCTTAGAAAGATTTTGCAGTCGTGTAAATGACCTAAAATAATCTACATCTCAACACTTAGTGAGAGAAAAATGTCACTCGTTTTTCTTTTATGGGTAAAGGGATAACGTGCTCTTGGTAAAAATATTATTTTAAAAAAACGTTTAAGTCATAAGATGAGGGTGAAATCCTTCACCTCAACCCAATAAAAAGCAAAACAAATGCACGAATTGTTCTTCAAACCTAAACAATCATAAGAGAGACATACAAATCTTTTGAACTAAACAAAAAGAAGGAAAATTACTTCCTAACCCGACCAGGAAGACGGATATCAAATTCATCACAAAAAGTCTACATCTGTTCAAGTAAAACATAAACCTGAGCCTCGTATCCGTTATAGCAATCAAGATCTTCTTCAAAGATTCCTCCTCCACCAGTCGAAGACATTATCTATAGGTCCTGTCATCAGACAACTCAACTTCATCCTCATCAGATTCTTCCAATTAGATCCCGTTAGAAGTACTGAGCTTGCTAGCCGATGCCTCATTTGTAAGCTTCATTTCTACCGGGTTTCCATGATCATCCACAAACACAAGTTTCCCATCCAACATTTGACTTTCAAGGTCATTAATCCTAGCTACCACATGAGTAACACTTGTACTAGGGGTTTGCTTACCCCCTCCCTCTTCCTCATCCACCAAGGTAATCGTCTCATTAGTACTTTTGGGGTTCGAACCCCCAAAATCCCCTCATCAACCAATGTATCAAGAACATCAAAAGGGTTTGAAGTAGTAGCCTTAGATACCTTTGGTTGCACTGGAGCTTTATCCTTCTTCTTTGTAGATTGGACTGGTCGATAAAAGGAATATGACTTAGACTTCAAACCAGCCAGAAATCCTCTGACAACCTGTCCACCAGCCTATTAAGGCTTCTTCAAATTGTTCAACAAATCCGACATTCATCAAGGACATGATCAAAAATCTGACAGCTAGAGCACCTGAGAGGTGTCCACTCGTACTCAATACGGATAGTGCTCGTAGTCAACTTTTCACCACTGGATTTAGGAACATCCACTACTATAGTCTCTCTCAGCTCAACATCAGCTTTAGCCCACTACTAATGTCACTCGTTTATGTAAATGTTAAACATGGATCTTATGGATCTTACAATTAGGATTACGGAAAAGAGAACTATCAAAATGTGGATGCCTGCTTTATACATAAAGATAAATTTCCAAATTTTTTCTCAATCAAATTATCCCTATAAATCGAAACTAATTAAAAACATCAGTTTTAGAGATAGGCAATTTTTCACACACTTAAATCACTTTTTTTTAAACAAAAAAAATATTATATATCCCATAAATAAGCTCTCAAATAAACACCAACATTGAAAACAAGACACGAGTCCATGAGAAATATTGGCCGGTGTATAAGCGATAGTAGGATTTGCAACCCACTCGTGCCAATTTAGCTTCTCTTTACTACGATTTGATATCCAAAAAAATAGAAAGTCTTTTAACCTCAAGAAAACCCGAGTCAATACTAGTGTCAACTCTAGAAAAAAAATTTGCGGTTCCTAGCATTCCAGCCAAGCAATGGTAAAAATTACAGCTTCGAAACATTTGAGTTGAGATGGATGAAACATCTTCCTTTTTGTTTTCACTTAAACCCCTCACAAATTCTAAAAGAACACGAACATTCATCTCACCTAAATCACGTATATCTTGCAATGTCTTACAAATGTTTTCTCCTACACGTGAATCTGTTGGAATGTGGGAGTGGATTCACATAGGAACGACTAGAAGTGTGTGAGCCTATGGGGGCACACACGTTAAATACGAGAGTACGTTATTACACGTTTATACTTGAACTATATATATTAACCCGTTTAAATATATTTGACCCGACATTGATTCGTTTAACTAGACCCGGTTTATTCTATGACCCAAATACTTGTGGCCCGTTCCATAAGGATGTGTTTGGAGAGAATATGGGCTAGTTAGAGCTAGATGAGAATATGGAATGTATGCTTGCTTGGAGGACAAGTTTAAAGCCTAAGAGTTCTAAGTCTTTTGACTATATATATACTCCGTCAAGGGGTCATTAAACCTCATGCATACATTCATTATTTTCTGCAGTAAACTCGATCTAATCTCCATCAATATTCAAGTCGACTACAACCCTAAACCTATTAGGGTTTCAATCGATTTATAAAAACTAAGAACCCTAACTTGCTTCGTTAAACTCCAAGGTGTTTATAGGTTTTTAGTGCTTGGATTTTCAGCGTGTTTCCTTGTGATTTGAAGCTGCCAAGTGAGGGTTTAGTATATTGATTTCTCGGACAGAAAACAACAGCAGCAGATATCGGACAACTTTTGTCCGATATCGGATAGTGTGTTTTTTGGTTCTTGGGTTTGTTGAAGTTCTCGGACAAGGCAGAAAGGAAGTTTTCTAGGGTTTTTCCTTGGTTCGAATTTTGTTCAAGGTTTTCAAGGCTTGATTGGGTAAACGTTCACGACTAGCTTATATTGGGCGTATTCGTGGTTAAGTGTTTGTTTGTGAACTTGTAGAGGTATTCGTTTTGAATACTTGGTTTCTTGTTCGTTTATTACTTGCGGGTGACTACGAGGGTTAGTTTTCTTGATCCTTTTTATTACTTATTGTTTATTAATTATGTGTTAACCTAATTGCATAAACTAGATCCATATTCCGCTGTGTACTCGTTGCGTTACTTGGTTAACTAGATATAAAATCCCAACAGAATCATCAAGTTCTTCTTTGATGAGCTGTCTCTAAGGGTGGAAACGAGTCGAGCCGCTCGTGAAAAGCTCGTGATCGGATTGGTAAAAAGCTCGAACGAACCGAGCCTAAACGAGCTCGAGCCTGAGATTTATATATAAAGATCAATTAGGCTCGCGAGCCTTAACGAGCCCTAAAAATATGTATGTATATATATTTTCTATACATATAACCATGGTTGTCAGGATCCCGATCCTGATCTTAAGATCTTACAATTTTACGATACTGCAAAGCAAAAACGATCCGGATCCTACATAGGATCTTTGCAAGCTTAAAATCTTATAGGATCCCGATCTTGACCATACGATCTTACGATCTAATCCGATCCGATCTTACTTTTCTCGGATTACAAACTAAAAAACTACAAATTTATGGGTTGTTTGTTTGTAGAATTCAAAAAACAACATGTTAATATTTTTAAACATTTTTTAATCATAATTTAGGACAAGATTTATATGAAACATTCATAGCATTTTATGGTTATAATGTATTAGAATTTGTAGATTTCTATAAAATTACATAAAGTATTAAGAAATAACATTAAAGTAGGATCTTAAGATCCCGATCCGATCTTATGATCACGATCTTGCAAAGACGAAAACGATCCTGGGTAGGATCCCGATCTTGACAACCTTGCATATAACCATGTATAACTGGGGTTAAAAATATAAACGAGATCAAGTCTAGTGTGATTATCGAGCCTTCGAGCTTTATTTCTTTCAACACGTTATATAAGTTGGCCGAGCTCGAGCTTGTGAAAATTTTCACGAGCCGAGTTCGAGCTCAAATTATGAGGCTCAAAACGAGCTCGAGTCCCTAAGCTCAAACTTTATTTATATAAACGAGCCAAGTTCGAACTTTGACAGGCCCGAACTCGGCTCGACTTGGCTCGTCTCGTTTCCACCTGCAGTTGTCTCAGATAGTCAGATACTACCTAATAGGACAAAGAACGTAGGTACGTCATTTATTAATCAATGTTTATCATGAATGCTTTGTGTTAAATGGAATTTTTATAGAGTTGAAAGTCGCTCAATTGTGCTTTTTCAACCATCTAAACAAATTCATTTAAGTATGTATATACTACCAACTGTGACAATTATTTCTTTTAAATACATTTTAGAATGCATGTTACTTGAATACATATGTTCGATTTTGAAAGAGACGACGAACAATATCTCAAAAGTCACATGCACACGTTATCTTTTTTTTTGTTTTTTTTGTTTTTTTTTTCTATTTTTCTTTATCAAATCTACTAAAAGAAAACTATATATGGTTAACTAAATAAGGCAGTGGTCCTACAAAGTGTTTTTACACTAATATCATTCATAGCAAAGGTTCACCAATAGATCGACATAATCTAGCTCAATCATGGACTCATCATCACAAGAAGATAACAAGATGTCTAGAGAAGAAGAAGGGTTACTAAGAGTTAATCAAATAAAAAGTGGAATGCTTCTTCCTATGGTCATCAAAACTGCTGTACAACTTGATCTTTTTGAGATCATGGCAAAGAGTCCTGGTCGCACTACAACAATCGGATGGACGGGCGAGGAGGCTTTCGCCGAGGACACAAAGTCCCCGGCGAAAATCACTAAACGACAAAATTAAATCTGACGTGGAACATGAATTCGCTGACTTGTTATAAAAATTTCAACGCAGACTTTCCCCGGGGACAGGTCCCCGGGGAAAGGGCCTTTGATTTTTATGAAACTTTGACCGGATAGTCAAAATTCAACGCAGGGTTTCTCTGGGGACCTGTCCCCGCAGAAACTATTTTCTTTTTTCACCAATAATTGGCCAAAGTCAAAAGCGTGTTAATTGTTCGCGGGAAAATTCCCGCCAAACCTTTTGCCGGGGACATGTCCCCGGCAAAACCTTTATCTAGAGTAATTACACTTTATGTACCATATCTTATCCTCAAATTTCTTATCTTCACATATCTTCAAAACCACCATATCTTATCTTCACAAATTTCTACCATATCTGATCTTCACACAAATTTTAAAACCTGAGATGGAGCAATTTAATCCTTTTATGTGTTCTTGTGGAGCAGGAAATATAAAATTAAGAACATCACATAAAAATTATTCATCTGGACGACAATATTATTCATATCCTCTCTCAAAGGTGAACAATCATACATTTCCTATTTATGTAAATATACAAATAATTGGGTTGTAATATCTTAAAATTTTCTTACTATGTAACAGCCCAGAAAAGATAATGGATGCGGATATTTTATGTGGAATGATGCATTTGACGAGTACTTAAGAACAATCTCTGCACCAACAGAGTGCTCGAGCTGCCATGAAAAAGATCTTAGGATAAGCTTGCTGGAAACACAAAAACATGTGCTAGAGACAAGAATAAGGGTGCTTGAGGGCAAACTTGAAATGGCAACGATACCTGACGACCACACATGTCAGTCGGATGCATTACTTCGTGAGCTGTTAGGTGACATGAAAAATCTTCGTATGTAGTAATAGTAGTAGTAGTAGTAGTAGTAGTAGTAGTAGTTGTTGTTGTTGTTGTTGTTGTTGTTGTTGCTAATCAAAGTAGTAGTTGTTCTTGTAGTTGCTGTTGTTGTTCTTGTTGTTGCTATACTTAGTCGTTTAACATGATAGGTATGCCAATGCACCTATACTTAGTCGTTTAACATGATACGTATACCAGTAGCACATATACTCGCTCGTTTAACATGATACGTATACCATAGCACCTATACTCGGTCGTTTAACATGATACGTATACCATAGCACCTATACTTGGTCGTTTAACATGATACGTATACCAATAGCACATATACTCGCTCGTTTAACATGATACGTATACCAATAGCACATATACTCGCTTGTTTAACATGATACGTGTACCATAGCACCTATACTCGCTCGTTTAACATGATACGTATACCATAGCACCTATACTCGGTCGTTTAACATGATACGTATACCATAGCACCGACGCTTGGTCGTTTAACATGATACGTATACCAATGCACCTATACTTGGTCGTTTAACATGATACGTATACCAATAACACATATACTCGCTCGTTTAACATGATACGTATACCAATAGCACATATACTCGCTCGTTTAACATGATACGTATACCAATAGCACATATACTCGCTCGTGTAACATGATACGTGTACCATAGCACCTATACTCGGTTGTTTAACATGATACGTATACCATAGCACCTATACTTGGTCGTTTAACATGATACGTATACCAATAGCATATATACTCGCTCGTTTAACATGATACGTATACCCATAACACCTATACTCGCTCGTTTAACATGATACGTATACCATAGCACCTCTACTCGGTCGTTTAACATGATACGTATACCAATGCACCTATACTTGGTCGTTTAACATGATACGTATACCAATAACACATATACTCGCTCGTTTAACATGATACGTATACCAATAGCACATATACTCGCTCGTTTAACATGATACGTATACCAATAGCACATATACTCGCTCGTGTAACATGATACGTGTACCATAGCACCTATACTCGGTCGTTTAACATGATACGTATACCATAGCACCTATACTTGGTCGTTTAACATGATACGTATACCAATAACACATATACTCGCTCGTTTAACATGATACGTATACCCATAGCACATATACTCGCTTGTTTAACATGATACGTGTACCATAGCACCTATACTCGGTCGTTTAACATGATACGTATACCAATAGCACATATACTCGCTCGTTTAACATGATACGTATACCAATAGCACATATACTCGCTCGTTTAACATTAGGGCGAAAATCGGGTCGAAGTACTTGGTTTATTTTGAAGGCTATGAGGAAGAGAATGCTTACCACTACAACAATCGAACGGACGGGCGAGGAGAAATGATAGTTTTAATTTTATAAATAAACCTTTTCCCGGGGACATGTCCTCTGGGAAAGTTTTGGAAATAAATTTTCATTTTCCTCCGCACTTTTGCTTTATCCCGCCATAAGTTTCCCCGGGGACCTGTCCCCGGCAAAAGTTTCACAAGAAGACAAATAAAACTTTCTCCGGGGAGTCGTCCCCGGCAAAAGGTGAAAGGAAATATTAATCTCAATTATTAGCAGATTTGGTCTCACTCGGGGAAAAAAAAACCAAAAACCCTTCTTCTTCCTCCTCTCAACTCACCACCACAACACCCTGCTACTCTCACACCACCACCACCACCACCACTGCTACTCTCACACCACCACCACCACCACTGCTACTCTTCCCCACACTCGCACCACTGTGCACCACCTCCATTGCTACTCTCAACCCTCTAATTGTTTAATTCTTTTCTCAAATCCTCTCATTGTTTAATTCTTTCTCTTCCCCTATACTCTCACAACATCCGAGACCAGGTACACATTTTTTTTAATTTTGCTAATTTTTAATTTTGCTAGTTTTTTTATTTTCGTTTTTTTTTCTTCTTATAATTGTTGTTATTTGTTAATTGTTAATTGTTAATTTTTTTTTGTTAATTTATAATTTTTTTGTTTATTTTTTTGGTACAGTAGCTGTGGTGTGACCAACAATAACTTTGAGCCGAGACCGAGCCGAGACCAAAAGGTATGTTTATTATTATTTTTGTTTATTTTTTTAGCGGGGACATGTCACCGGCGAAAGTTTATAGCTCCCTATTTTTGAATATATATGTATTTTTTTAGCTTCCTGTTAATATGAGTAGGGTATGCAAAATTTATAGTTATTGCTGTTAAATGACAAATTTGCCCTCTAAAAGAACTTGCTGAGTAAACTGTGGTACATACTCAAACTGTAACACAGCCCCAACTATTCGTTGTCTAGCTTAGTAATATATAAACATACTCAAATTAAATAAACGAGTTGAAGTGTGCTTAGCATAACACTCTGTTTCCATTTCTGGAGCTTGTGAAATTTGGCACAAGGGTAATCGAGTTCCAGCTAAAAAGTATAAGGCTTCACTGCAACGCAGCCACCCAAAGGGGTGTTTGTCTGCTGTAACACAGCCCCAACAGGGGTGTTTTTCTGCTGCAATACATCCCCTAAAGGGGTGCGTTTTGTAGCTGCTGAATTCAGCCTCTAAAGGGGTCGTTTGCCCGCTGAATTTCCAGGTTATAAAGGGGTTGTTTGCCCGCTGATTCTCAGGTCATAAAGGGGCCGTTTGGCCGCTAATTTTCAGCTCATAAAAGGGTCCATTTGCCCGCTGATTGACAGCCCAGAAAGGGGTGTTTTGATCTAGCTTCTTTAAGAGTTTTGCCGGGGACATGTCCAACTTGAGATTGCTTTATTGTGTGTCGCTCTAAGAATGAGATTGCTTTTTTATGCGTTTTTTTACTAGTATACTAGTATTGTTATCACTTTTATTCTAAGAACTCTCTTGTGCAACTCTTCCAGGTGAAAATTGATATGGTTTAATAAAAAGAAAGAAAAAAGACCAGCCCGACATTGTTTGTTTGTTTATTTATTTAATTATATATATGTTTCTTCACTAATTTCTATGTTCTTTTAACAGATGGCAGATGTTGTAGCTAGGTCTCACGGTGGCGACGGAGGTAATTCGCCACCTCGTGGTCCCTCGAGGAGGATAGGCAGCAATTGCCAGCGTAAGAATTTCTGAATTATTTTTCACTAAACTGTATTTGATTACATGTTATTTTAAATTGATAAAATGTTATTTTATGTCATCATCACTTGAATTTGATTACTTGTAGGCTCTAAATAAAAAGCTGCAGACCCAAACGCCAAAATTGGGAAAGGCGGTAAGGTGGTGCGTGGTCCTACGAAGAACACGGCACTGAAGGCGAAGAGGGCACTGGATGGTCGTCCTGTGTCGATCGAATTTCGGCCCAACCCGGAGGGGTTTTGGACACACGTGGGCCCTCACTCTTCTTAGTTCTCCAACTATGTTGGGGAGGTGTTATGGGACTCGATTCCCATGTATTGCGATTCATGGGCTAAGGTTCCCGAAACGGCCAAGGCCCACATCCATGAGTATCTACACGTAAGTTTTTTTTAACCTTTATTTAAATTTGTATATTTATTCAAACTTGTTTGTTTATTTAAAACTTGTATATTTTTTTATTTATATTTTATTGCAGCACTACTTTGATCTCGACACACACCTTGCTGGCCCGAATGGAGATAAGATTGTTGACAGTATCGAGTATTATCTCCAAAAACGATACGACGACAACAAATATCGGTACAAAAAATATAACTTTACGGCAGCAGGTGGGCTGGAGAAAATTGAGGAGATCAAAAGAAAGCGTCCAGAGAACAAGACGCCAGAGGATTGGGATGCGTTGGTAAATTTCTGGACCGACACTTTATAATAATAATACTAATTCATTTATATAATAGTTTTTATAATTTAAACTACGCAGGTTAAGCTTTGGACAGACCCCAAGAAGCAGAAGATCTCAGAGGTGAATCGGCAAAACCGAATGGCGAACACGAGCTCTAGCCTTCACGGATCTCAGTCGTATGCTGCTATTCGCCATAACTTCGTAAGAAACTATTTAATCATTTTATTTATATATATACATGGTGTTTGGTGTGTAGTTATTGATTTTATTTCTAAACAGTTGACCAGCGAGGATGACGCGGCGGTCGGAGAAGACTTGATAGAGCTTTACCGTCTGAACCATACGAGGGGCGATGTCTTTGAGTCCTCGTTATCTGAGGCTAGATATGTAAGTATAATTTATTTTCAAAGTCACCCATTTTGATGATATATAATGCATCACGACTTATATATTACTTTTCTTGTTTTTTTGTAACTAAACAGAACGAGATGTTGCGGATGCGGGAAGAGAGCACCTCCGATGGGACTCGCATGACTGACCGTCAGATTTTGCGTACCGTGATTGGTGGTAAGCAGCGCGGTCATATTCCTGGTGTAGGTCAGGTCTTACCCGGCGGTGGAGTGAAGAAGACCTTTAGCACCTCCCGACCTCGTGATGCAGCGGATGTGTCCTCACTGCGGGAAACAGTGCAGAAACAGACCGAGGAGCTAGCTACACAGAGGACTCAGATGAAGCAGGTCATGGATTTTGTGAGGTCATTCCCGGCTTGGCAGGAGCGAATACAGTCCGCCCCGGGATCAAGTGCTACTCCACCAGGTGGGTCAAGTGCTACTCCACCAGGTGGGTCAAGTGCTACTCCACCAGGTGGGTCGGGATCTGGAGAGGGTGGGTCGGGATCTGGTGCTACTCCATCCGGCGAGTCTAGAGATACCGGGGACGGTAATGGGGGTAGTGGGGTTTGAGATGCCGATTTATGTTACTTTAACACATTTTGGATACGTTTGTACAGAATAACATGGATTATTATGTCGTTTATGTGCATTATATGCTAGGATTCCCGTAAATGGATTATACGTATAGTTTTGGACAATTTGCGGATAGGTAGTTTTGGATAGTTTTGTAGATGATCATGCGTTAACGGTTTAGGAACCGTTTTGGCGATTTTGGAAAAGGATAACTATGTTAGCGATTAATGGGTATATATGATATTATGTTTAGCGAATTTGTGTTATGATTGGCATGATTTTGGAAAAGGATAACTATGTTAGCAAACAGGTTGTAGATTTTTTCTGGAAAATTTCCGGAAAAAATCTGGAAATTACCCATTTTGCTGCATTTTTCTGCATATTGGGTCAGTTAGTTTTGCCGGGGACATGTCCCCGGGAAAAACATGAACTAATGGCGTAATTAGGATACTGTAATTAAAGTTTAAAAATAGTTTCCCCGGGGACGGGTCTCCGGGAAAAATGAACTAATGACGTAATTAGGTTACTTCAAGTAAAGTGTAAAAATAGTTTCCCCGGGGACTCGTCCCCCCCGAAAATGGATGCCACGTCGGACAAATTTGACCGGCAAAAATCGACTGGGGGTCCCACATGTCCCCGATAAAAGTGACAAACAGTCCCCGGGGAAAGTATTCCCGAGAAAGTATTCCCGAGAAAAGGTTTCGTAGGGGACATGTCCCCGGCGAAAGCCCTTAAACGTCGCCTGCGAAAGCGACGAATGTTGTAGTGTCGCCAGTTTTCGGCTTTTGATCTATCTTCTAGTCTTCCTAAGCAAAGCCCTGAAACCCCGGTTTTTATTGAACGGCTTCTTCGATTTCTTGCAAGCCAATCTATTCTCACGTCGAAAGTAGTCCAGATGAGCATGGAGACTCTAAGACGTTGTATGGCATGACACATGTGTCAAATTATTATGTGCGAAAGGAAGATGGGACGTCTCATGCTTCCACGCTTCTCCTTCTATATGATAAAGTAGTTGTCGATTGTTTGTTAGTTTTCTTCTTTGCATTTTATATCTTGATTAGTTTATATAACTACTCAAACACTGAATTAGAAACTAATCAAATACGAGCAAGAGATCTAAATAGAGGAAGGAAAATTAATGGGCAAATCACTGAATTAGGCAGGGTGGCCATCTTTGGATACTACTTTCCCCAAGTGTTTCTAAATGCTTCAAGTATCCTACTTTAGCCAACCTCTGAACCATAGCTAGTTTCATTTTCAGCTATTTGTTTAATAGTTTTATCTATATAAACTGTTATAACTATTTTAGAGCATAACTCCACTTGGCTCATAATCACAAAAGTTAGTCAATTATTGTGCCATCCCTAATCGCTATAATATTTGCATTGGCGCAGGTATCACCTGAAAGAGGCTGTAGTTGAGGGAGGCACATGGGGTGAATGCATTTGAATACCTTGCAAAAGATAACAAATTCAATAAGGTGTTTAACAAGTGCATGTATGATGAAACAAGGATAGTGATGAAGATGATTCTTGAAAAATACAAGGGATTCGAAGGGGTTAAAGAGCTAACTGATGTAGGTGGTGGTCTAGGTGCTAATCTTGAACTTATTGTTTCCAAGTATCCTAATATCAAAGGAATCAACTTTGACCTACCCCATGTAATCAAGGAAGCACTTCCTTATCCAGGTATAAAATTTCATAAACACACACATGAATCATGTTTTATATATGCATCATATCTTTGTTAAACAATGGACCTAGCTAGGTTCTATGCCGATGTAAATATGTAGTTTTGATCGACTATGATGGCTCAATGTTATTGACTAGGTGTGGAGCATGTCAGTTGAGATATGTTTGAAAGTGTTCCTAAAGGAGATGTTATTTTCTTGAAGGTTGGTACATCTGCTCACATAACCTTTCTGTAAACGGATAAATGTCTCAAACATAATGTAGATTTAACACTTTCTGTAAACGTATTAGGGGGGTGGCAATGGTCTAAACCCATACCTCACCACCCATCAATAATATCATTCCACCTAATCTCATACCTCACCATAATTTTTTAGTGGCAATGGTCATTCCATACCTCACTCATTTTTTTTTTTTTTTTTTTTTTTTTTTTTTTTTTTTTTCTTAATTCATAATTATAATAAACAATTAAATAAAAACATAATATTTCATTAATAATAAAAAAAAAAATTACATAATACTTAAAAAAAAATTACATCACCGTTGAAATAAGAAAATTATACTAGTCATCGAGGTAGGCTAAGTCTAGAGCCGCTACATGTTCCGTAAGATCATATCGTTGTTTTTTTTAGTGGTGTTGTTGTTTTGTGTGTGTAAAAATAATGTGATTTGTATGTATATTTATAGGGGATATATATATATATATATATATATATATATATATATATATATATATATATATATATATATATATATATATATATATATATATATATATATATATATATTTTGGATTCAAAATAGCCAAACGGCTATATTTTTGACCGTTGGCCCCGCTCCTCTTCCTCCTCTTTGCAACCCGCTTCGGCAAACAAAGCCGCACCTCATACCGAAATCCTCATACCGCACGACTGACAATGGTGTTGCTGTGCGATATGGATTCATACCTCATACATACCGGTGACCATTGCCACCCCCCTTACGTATCGCTTCATTCTTTGTTGTGCACTGATTATTACACAACATAAGACGTTTTGAAACTTACTTATAATTTACCGGAGGAAAAAAATGGACATGCAACATAGCAAAATATAGTACTTAAAAAAACATTCAGAAACTTTCACTATTGCTAAAAGAGGGTAATATGTGTCACATAACTTGAATTACTCAAACTGAATGATAATTCATGTTACTAGTCGTTAATCACCCATTTTCATAAAATGACGAGTTAAAAGGACTTTTTAAGATTAAAATAAGTTTGATTTTACGTACTTAAAAGGTTTAAATGCTAATAATTATTATTACATAGTAACTTCGTAACCTTTATTTTTGAAGTAAAGAGTAACCATAGGTTTGTTCATCTTTAAATAATTAACCTTTTATTATTTACAAATATGCCTCTTAAACAAAGTCATAATGTAATTGGATTAAAGAAGCATTATTTATCAAGTCAATAATTTTAGTAAATTAAATCGTCTTTGTTAAGGAATATATAACCATGTTAGGGAAAAAAATGTTTTTTTTTAATGTAAGTAATATCTTTTATCGAGTAACAGATTTTGTTTTGCAAAGTTTCAAAAATTTCTGTATTATGTACTCATTATGCAACAATGGATAAATTGAAAAGTTTAGTCATTTAATAGGAATGAAAAAAAAGAACGATACACAACAGAACAAAATATGTCAAATTATATAGATTTTATACACATATACACATACCTCTTTTGTAAATTATAGTCTTTTAATTTACTTAATTAAACACAATGTATTGTGCATTTAGTGGATACTTCATGACTGGGAAGACAATTGTTGCATCAAGATTTTGAAGAACTGTTGGGAGGCATTGGCAGAGAACGGGAAGGTGGTGGTAGTGGAAATGATCATGCCTGACCCTGAAAATAATAATGACAATGACGAAGGTTCTAAGAGTGTCATGATTAGGGATATGGCGATGTTGCTTGTTAGCCCTAGTGGCAAAGAGCGAACAATAAAAAAATTCTACGCTTTGGCTAAAGAGACGGGTTTCACTTCTTTGAACATCGCTTGTAAGGAAGCAAAGTTTAGTATCATGGAATTCTACAAGAATACGTGAGTACGTGATTATTTTTAAGTGGTTATATGTTGAGTGTGTTTGGATGACGGAGGTTCTCCTGGGATAATTGGATCTTTGATAGGGTCATTGCAATTTTAGTCATTGTTGTTTTTTACTTTTCGGCCGGAGTTATGTTTGTAAGACCCTTGTGGGGTTATGGGTCATGTTCGAATAATAATAGAGTGCCATTGTAATTAATTTATTTATTTTATAAAATCATTGCTTTTGGAAAGAAAAAAAATCTTTTGGCTCAATTGCTTGTATTTCTTAAACTGACCGTAATAGGGGAAAATCAACGCTTTAGGTGTCCGGACCACTCATGATCCTTTGTAACTTCGCCCGAACACCACGCTTAAAGGGTGGATTGCTTAATCGACAAAACAAAATGGGAAGGAAAAAAGACCCGACGGCGATTTCGAACATTGCACAGGAAATTTAATAAAAAATTAATTAAAATTTAAATATGTTATCTACTTATAAATACCCTAGTACACTTTTATTTTGATTCACACTTTCAAATCACATGCTTTATACTTTCTGTATTTTCAAAAATGTCTCAAAAAACAGCTAAAACCAAAACATCAAAACAATGCTGACAACAAAACACTCCAATGCCCAATCCCGATTGATATGGTCACTCATCACTAATTATCTTCAAATGCGCTAGTTTTGTAAAAGGCACACCGTCACAACAACAACAAATTTTCCAAAATAATTTATGCGTGTTAGCTGTATATTAAATGTGATTGCAAAGAGATTAGTCTAGCTAGAGATTAGAGGGTGATTAGCAATTTACCCAAAATAGATCATGGATGGTCCTTATATGTATCTTGTATCTTGTACGTATGGAACATAAAATAAAACAATCATATCATTCCACTTACATGGTATCAGCAGACTACCAAACCCTAAACACTATCCGCTGCTAATCCTTCATCTCCTCTCACCTCTATTCAGTCGTACCCTCACCTCTCTAATCCCCTCACCTCATCTCACTTTTCTCCTCACCATGACTGTTATCGACTCTCCACCTTCTCCTCAACCCACCATTCTTTTTTCTGATAAACTTATGGCAATCACAAACCTAAATAACATAATACCGGTTCAACTAGATGTAGACGAAATGAACTATTCATCATGGGTGTATTTCTTCACCCACTTTTGTCGCGGAAATCTTCTCATCCTTCCATTCTCTGGTGAGAGTATCTGCAAAGGTGTTATTGTCGGTTTTTATATATTTGATATATGGGTGAAATTGGTGTAGTTGTAGTTGCCAACGGATTAGTCGACCTCTACAATAGTCTTCTTGTAATTTGTATCTCCAAAAACCTGTTACATATTTTGAGTCCGTTCGTAACTCAAATCTTGTTTGTAATAGATCGATCTTCCATTTTTTGAGTGTCTTTAAACACGCCAATGTTTCCTTTTCATGAGTGTTGTATCTTTGCTCAGTTTCTGAGAATGTTCCAGAGAGATATTTACATAATTTAGATTCATACTTTTCTGTTTTTAAAACAGATGTTTGCTCATTAGATTGAGGAATTTGACTTCCATCAATACTTATTTCTGATAGATTAGATTGAGGGATTGGAATTCCGTCAATGTCTAATCCTAGTATTTCTTTACCATTTTGAATGGCCTTCATATATCCTGTCCAAGTGCTGTCTGATGCATCTGTTTTAATAATCAAAAAATCTTTTGTTTCCGGGTTATATAATTCATTAAAAACACTTGTTTTTCTTAAAAAGATGTATCACTAGTATAATCACTAGTATCTGTGTATGCATATATTTCAATGTCTGAATCTATATCTGAATCCTCAAGAGGTTCATATCCTAGATTATATGCTATTTTCAAAACTTCTGTTCCTTTCTTTTCTCCTTTTTTAGGACATTTGTTCGCATAGTGACCTTCTTCATGACATAACCAACATTTACAATCTTTTTTATCTGATGGACAATATTTAGAACTATCTTGTTTCTTATATTTTTGACGATGTTGTTTTCTATTTCTAAAATAATTTTGTCTAGAATCCTTTTTGTAAAATTTTTTATATCTGGGATTGTATGTCTTTCTTTTCCATACTTTCTTTCGTCTTTTATACTCTTTTCTAGAACATCCATAATTACCTATCTTATCAGATTGTTTTTCACAACAAAGTTCGATTCGTGCTTCTTTCTTAGATATTTCCTGTAAACATTGTTTTCTAACCCATGCTTTTACTGTGGTAATTCGAGCTCCTAAAGTATCTTCTATAATCCTTTCGTTGTCTTTCAATATTGTTGCATATGTTTCTTTTAATTCAGTTGCTATAGACTCGGGGAGTTTATTAAAAAACATTTCTAGAGCTAATTTTTGCCTTGCGATATCTAACTTATAATATTGTTCCGAAAATTCACATATGAAGGAATCTAGATAACACATGTTACATATCTTAAGATTGACTAATCTCCAATATGCATGTTCTCTAAAAGCCTCAGATGAAACTTCTTTTCCTGGAATTCTTCCTGTAAATTCTTGTATTATGCATGCTACAATATTTTTAAAAGTTATCTGAGCATCAGTTGTTGCTATTCTTGATAATTCCAATTCATCTATAGACTCTAAAAATCTATAAACGTTTCCTGATGTTTTATGTATTATAAAATTAAGTAAATCCCTTGGTTGTAATGCTCGTAATTCTTCCGTTAATTGTATTTGAGCGCTTAATTTATTGCTCCAATCTTGGATTTTATTTTCTGTTTCTGTTTCGCAATCGATGTTTAAAATCTCATCGTTTATTCTTGTTATTGGTATTTTTGGTATGTATTTGCTCGGTATTTGTTCCCATTTTCCTTTCTTATTTCTAATCATTCCCTGTTGATATAAATATCTTTCAGTGGGTGTTGGGGGTTTATAATCAAATTGTCTTTGAAAATCTTCATCTACATAAGACTTTTTTCGTTTTTGTGCGAAATTATAGTTTGTATAAGAACTTTCTCCTGGGTATCTATATGGATTTTCGTATGGGTTTTCATCCGAACTATAATCTATATCTACATCTTCTTCTTCATTTGTTTCAGATGGTATATCTAATGATGCCATTAATTTAGTAAGAGTTTCAATTGATTCTTCAAGATTTTCCATTATATTATCCGAGGTGGCGGATTTATCTTAAGGGGTTTTTTTAATAATATTTCTTTTATTTTAGTAATAGTGATATCTTTACTTTGATCTTGAATATCAACTATTTCTGACAATTGTTGTATTATATTTATTTGGTTTTGTTCTAGATTTTCAATTTCTTCTGTCTTTTTATTTAATAATACTTGTATATCATCTAGCTTTTCTTGTGTTGTCTTAAAGATTTCTGGTAATCGTATGAATATCAAAAAACTTAATATTTCGGTTATATTGTTAAAGGTTGAAATTATCATATCTACCTTTTCTCCAATGGGTTGATTTTCATTTTTATTTATATTAATACCGTATGATGTTCCTTTTGGTAAATTTTGAAATTATACGCGGATGATACGGACGAATGATACCTGAAATTAATCACGGATGATTCGAACGAATTGTATTTCAATTGTTGAAATTGGGTAGGGGTCATTTTTTGTGAATTGTATATCGATGAATTCAATTGATATGAATCGTTTGAATGAATTGAATGATTTCATTTGTTGATAAGGATGTTTGTGTAATATTTCAACGAATTGGTGGATAGGATGAATTGTAATATTTCAATGCGTGATCAAATGCGATCTGATTCAAAAGATGATATGGATAGTTATCTGCTATTCAGAAACGAAGAATCGTTTCAACAGATAGGGACCTGCTATTCAGAACACTAGGTTCAACAGATCAGAGAGAAACGAAGTTCTCAAATTCACACTTTGGTGTTAAACTTTAAATTCACACACTGTTGAAACGATTCTTCGTTTGATTTTTCAATTTGTGGTATCCATATTGATGGTATACTACTTAATGTCTTTCTTCTTTTTTCAATATACTTATTTTTTGAAAACATGTTTGGTGTTTCAAGACTAAGTATTGGTTCAAAAAGTTTGTCTATATGAATTCTATCGTCTGTTTTAAAAGTGATACTATGATGTGAGTTCGTGAGTGCATAATTTATTTGATATGTTACTGTAAAAGGGTGATTTCCTTTATACATGAATGCTCTTCTTAATAATTCATATCTGATAGTAATACTTTTATTTATATCTTTATCTTTTAAACTTAATCCCATTTGTATGTTTACATCAAATTTTATTTTTCCTTCTGATAAATTTCCTTTTCCTTTAGCAATAATACTTTCTTCTTTATCAATAATTCGATCATCTCTTAATTTTAATTCAATAGGTGTATTACAATCCATAAATGTACTTTTTAATATTATTTGTATAGTTGATATGTGAATATATGCTATTTTACTTCTATCTTTTTCTTTCATTTGTTTTATTCGATCATTTATCTGTTGTTTATTAATTATGGGTATAATAATATTTCCTTGTGTTTGTTCAATAGGAACTGGTTCTTCTCCAATTATTTTTCCAAAATATATTATGTTTTTCCTTGAAAATATTTCTCTTAATGACCTTTGAATATCGAAATTATGTTTTTCAGATAGTGTAAAATTTGATCTTCTAATAGCTTTTCTATCAATAATTGCATCTAGCATGAATCCTGATTCATTTTCTTTTTCATGAATAATAGAAATTTCTTCTTTATTTCTTGTTGGTGACTTCGACATGTTTATTAAAAAGTTTTATTCAATAAATACTACTTTTTAGTGAATTATTTCTAGTTAGTTTGATGATTAAATAGTGCATAAACTTTATTCATTGAACGTTTGATACAATAAAATAATACATTTAAATATTGCAATATAATAACTATAGTACTAAGAATGAATATTTCACTTTTAATTAATACTTTTTCTAAAGAATATTTCACGTTAATTAATAGTTTTTCTACTGTAATTGATGTAATTATGATACTTAAAATAAATATTTCTATTTTAATTAGTAATTTTTCAATAATTGATAACTTAGACATGATTAAATGATACCTTAGATAGCAAGGTTTAATTCTTCTTGATGATTTCTGATGGTTCTCTTTTTCTCCTTAATCGTTGGCTTCGATTTTTCTTCTATTTGTTGCATCAGTTTTTCTCCAAATTCTTGTATAGCTTCTTTATCTTGCTCCTTAGATCGTTGCATCGCTCTGATACCAGGAAATTGTACGCGGATGATACGGACGAATGATACCTGAAATTAATCACGGATGATTCGAACGAATTGTATTTCAATTGTAATAATTGGGTAGGGGTCATTTTTATATGTCGATGAATTCAATTGATATGAATCGTTTGAATGAATTGAATGATTTCATTTGTTGATAAGGATGTTTGTGTAATATTTCAACGAATTGGTGGATAGGATGAATTGTAATATTTCAATGCGTGATCAAATGCGATCTGATTCAAAAGATGATATGGATAGTTATCTGCTATTCAGAAACGAAGAATCGTTTCAACAGATAGGGACCTGCTATTCAGAACACTAGGTTCAACAGATCAGAGAGAAACATCGTTCTCAAAATTCACACTTTGGTGTTAAACTTTAAATTCACACACTTTTATTTCTGAGGCAAGGCCTCTATTTATAATACAAGGAGAGGGTAGGTGTACTAATTACAGCCTACGTCATTGCTTACCTAATTTACATAATAATAGAGGGGCGGCCGACAGGCCTTACATTATTGGGCTCACATTATTACTAAAATACAAACTTTACATCACACCTCACAGAAAAAGTTAAAAATGAAAAAAGTTGAAACAGTGGTTTCTGAATTATTGATGCTTGCAATAGTGGCTTCTGAATTATTGATGCTTCACGCGTCTTCAATAATTCTTTATTTTTTGTCTTCTCTGTTTTGGCTTCTTGCGTCGACAAGGGTTCTTGAACCTTCGTCTTCATTCTTGCATCTGTGAATCGGAACAGTATTCACAGAGGTGTTTTCTCCAAGTTGATAGCTGTTGACATAATGCTATCTTGAACTCTTTTGGTAATTCTGCAAGTGGTCCGGAAAGGTCTTCAAATGGCTTCTCGAATTTTTCCAAAATTTTTTGATCTTCTTCACCGAGTGTTCCTCCTGAGAAGTGTGAGAAAATCAAAACATTGTCTTGAAAATAATTGATTTTTATTTCTGATCTTTGTCTTCTTCCTGTTCCTAATTTTGATGATGCCATAAAAACTCTGATTAGAGCTTCCACGAAATTTTTGCTGGACGGAGTGATTGGTGGTATCTCGTCTTTTGGTGGATGGTTGCCGTTGCTGACTCCTAATTCTGCTATTACAATTGGTGGTACTAACAACTGGTGATCGTTGTTAAAAATTGGATAACATGAATGTATACTGAGAAACAATGATCGTTTCTTAGCGAAATTATCATCGTATGTTCTTATAATTCTCTGAATTCGTGTTGGGAAATCTTGGAATTCTTTAAGACCTCCTTCTTTCGTGTACATAGTGTCTAATAATCCATGAACGAAATATTCATGAATGATTGCTGGTTCTGCTCCTTCGATGAATACTGCTTTCGGTCCTGCTTCTCGTGCCTTTGGATAGAACAACTTAGTAGCTTGGACTTCGTTGTAATGAATAATGCTGTCCCATAGTTGCTGGAATTTTTCAACTGTTGGTCTTCTTGCGGCTTCTTTTTCTCTTGTGGTAGGAATGCTTCTGAGTAAATCAATTGATCTGGTGCTGGATGTCTGTTCTTGATTCAAAAATGTGAATCTTTTTTATCTCTTGATTTCTTCTGTTGCGACTGTCTTGTACGTTCTTTCAAGTGCTTGTTCTGCTGCTTCTTTAGATGTGTAGCTTTTGTGACCTACACTTTTTCCAATTATATGTGGACTGGCGAGTGACCAATCTGAATATATTCCTCTGTTTGGTCCATCAAAGATGACGTACCATTTCTTTTTTCCAATGCTTGATTCTTGAACAATTTCTTGAACTTTTTCTTCCATTCTTGTGAACTCATCTCTTGAAGATGAAGATGAACATGATATCTGAATTCTTTGGGTAGTATCTGGGGTTTTTTGGGTAGTATTTAGTGGACTGTCTTTTTTAGCTGGAGTAGATGTCGATGGTTTTGTTGGTGTTTTTATTGGTGTTGGTGTTTCGGTTGATTCAGAAATTGATTCTGAAACTGTATTTTTGGTTAAGTATCTTACTGTACTCGATAGTTCTTCTTCCTCCTTTTTTACAATGGTTAATTGTTTCTCGAGGGAGATGCGTTCTTCAATCTTTTGTTGAAGTTGATGTTTAGCTTGTTTGATTATTCCTTCCATTCTTTAATGAGAGTATTTCTCTGTTTTCAAAAGAGATGTTTGCTCGTTATATTGAGGAGTTTGACTTCCATCAATATTTATTTCGAATAGATTAGATTGAGGGATTGGAATTCCGTCAATATCTAATCCTAGTTTCTTTTTACCATTTAAAATGGCCTTCATACATCCTACCCAAGTGCTGTCTGATGCATCTGTTTCAATAATCAAAAAATCTGTTGTTTCCGGGTTATATAACTCCGGTAAATATTGTACAGTTGTTTTAATACGTTGTACCAGTTGGGTGTCAGATGGTGTCCATTCCCAACGAATTTTTTCAGAAATTTTATTTTGTAAAGTTTTTCTTTCTTTTGCTAGATTTTTCAAAAATCCTTGTTCCATATTATCCATTAAAAACATTTGTTTTTCTTAAAAAGATGTATCACTAGAATAATTACTAGTATCTGTATATGCATATATTTCAATGTCTGAATCTATATCTGAATCCTCGAGAGGTTCATATCCTAGATTATATGCTATTTTCAAAACTTCGGTTCCTTTCTTTTCTCCTTTTTTAGGGCATTTATTTGCATAATGACCTTCTTCATGACATAACCAACATTTACAATCTTTTTTGTCAGATGAACAATATTTAGAATTATCTTGTTTTTTATATTTTTGATGATGTTGTTTTCTATTTCTGAAATAATTTTGTCTAGAATCCTTTTTGTAAATTTTTTTATATCTGGGATTGTATGTCTTTCTTTTCCATACTTTCTTTCGTCTTTTATACTCTTTTCTAGAACATCCATAATTACCTATCTTATCAGATTGTTTTTCACAACAAAGTTCGATTCGTGCTTCTTTCTTAGATATTTCCTGTAAACATTGTTTTCTAACCCATGCTTTTACTGTGGTAATTCGAGCTCCTAAAGTATCTTCTATAATCCTTTCGTTGTCTTTCAATATTGTTGCATATGTTTCTTTTAATTCAGTTGCTATAGACTCGGGGAGTTTATTAAAAAACATTTCTAGAGCTAATTTTTGCCTTGCGATATCTAACTTATAATATTGTTCCGAAAATTCACATATGAAGGAATCTAGATAACACATGTTACATATCTTAAGATTGACTAATCTCCAATATGCATGTTCTCTAAAAGCCTCAGATGAAACTTCTTTTCCTGGAATTCTTCCTGTAAATTCTTGTATTATGCATGCTACAATATTTTTAAAAGTTATCTGAGCATCAGTTGTTGCTATTCTTGATAATTCCAATTCATCTATAGACTCTAAAAATCTATAAACGTTTCCTGATGTTTTATGTATTATAAAATTAAGTAAATCCTTTGGTTGTAATGCTCGTAATTCTTCCGTTAATTGTATTTGAGCGCTTAATTTATTCCTCCTTTCTTGGATCTTTGTGACTATCTCCAAAACCCTCCAACAACGGCTCGTTGTAGCCAACCCTAAAACGGCACATGAAGCGTGGGTAACCCTAGCAGCCATATTTTCCGACAACAAAAGGACCCGTTCTATTGCTTTGAAAGCGGAGCTACGCTCCTTAAAACTTGGCGATATGGGCATCGATGCCTATTTTCGAAAAATAGAATCCATTGCTCCGCTGTTAGGTGGGTGTGGTGGTGCCAAAGGGAAACACTGTCTCATCAAATGTGACATGACGGGATTTAATGATTTTGTTAGTGTTTAGGTCTAAACAACGGTAGCCACGATGATTGGTGGCATGGCCCAGAAAGATGAAAGGTGTGGCTCGTGGTCCGAGTTTGTGATTAGTGTCTATGTGAGGGTAGCAAAGACATCCAAAAACACGCAAAAGATGGTAGTCAGGGTGGGTGCCAAACAGGCGTGTAAAGGGAATTTCATTATCAATAGCACGGGAGGGTAGGATATTTAAGAGATGGATAGCCATGTTAAGAGCTTCCACCCAGTAGTTTGGGGGTAGGTGGGCTTGGAAAAGTAAGGTGCGGATAAGGTTGTTTATGGTGCGAATCATTCGTTCAGATTTACCATTTTGTTGGGAGGTGCGGGGACAGGAAAAACGGAATTGTATCCCATTGTTGTTAAATAATTTATGAAATGTATGGTTATCGAATTCACCACCATGGTCACACTGAAATGACTTTATTTCACGGTTGAATTGAGTTTTGACAAAGTTGCGAAACAATGTAAATTTGGATAAAACATCAGATTTATTAACCAACGGATAAACCCATACAAACTGAGAAGAATGATCTAGAAAAATAACATAATATTTGAAACCAGAGAGGCTCGGTATTGGGGAAGCCCATAAATCCGAGTGAACAATATCGAAAAAATTTTGAACTAAAGTAGATGAACTAACAAATGGAAGTCGCACGTGTTTGCCAAGTTGACAAGCATGACAAAGCACGGGAGATTTTTCCTTATTACATGAAATAGAATTATTTGAAATAACACGATGTAGCACTTCACTTCCTGGATGACCAAGGCGTTGATGCCACGTATACTGACTCGTAAGGTAGGCTTGAGGAATGGGAGATGGCTTGGTGACAGGGTAAAGATCGCCAGTGCTATCACAGCGGAGCAGCACCTGACGGGTTTGAAAGTCCTTATGGCTGATTGTAATTCCAGTCGGACTCCAGTTGCCACTGAGTCTAAACTGGGAGATGATGGCACTTTGGTTTCCGATCCTACACTATATCAGAGTCGTGCAGGGTCCCTTCAGTACCTCACATTTACTCGCCCTGATATATCTTACGCTGTACAGCAAGTGTGTCTTCATATGCATGATCCGCGAGAGCCTCACTTCTCTGCTCTCAAACGGATTTTGCGCTACATCCGGGGTACCTTGGATTTTGGGTTACAGTTGTATTCATCTTCGACTAAATCCTTGGTTGCTTATTCTGATGCTGATTGGGCTGGTTGCCCCACTACTAGGCGGTCCACTTCTGGCTATTGTGTTTTTCTTGGCAACAATTTACTCTCATGGTCCTCTAAGCGTCAACCGACATTGTCTCGTTCCAGCGCTGAGGCAGAATATCGCGGGGTTGCAAATGCAGTTGCTGAAACGTGTTGGTTACGGAATCTTCTTCGAGAGCTTCACACTCATGTATCTTCCGCAACACTTGTATACTGTGATAATGTTAGTGCTGTCTACATGTCCTCAAATCCGGTTCAGCATCAACGGACCAAGCATATCGAGATTGACATTCACTTTGTTCGAGACCTGGTGGCTACAGGTCAAGTTAGAGTTTTTCATGTGCCTTCACGCTATCAGTTTGCGGATATCTTCACCAAAGGATTGCCCTCAGCATTATTTGAAGAATTTCGCTCCAGTTTGAGTGTTCGGTGTTCTCCCGCTCAAACTGCGGGAGAGTGTTAGCTGTATATTAAATGTGATTGCAAAGAGATTAGCTTGATGAGTTGGTGATAAGCTGTATATTAAATATGTCTAGCTAGAGATTAGAGGGTGATTAGCAATTTACCCAAAATAGATCATGGATGGTCCTTATATGTATCTTGTATCTTGTACGTATGGAACATAAAATAAAACAATCATATCATTCCACTTACAATGCGTACCTCCATTTAACCCAAATATTTATCAACAACAACAACAAAATATGTACCTTCCACATCGTACTCCTCGTCTTCGTCACCAACATACCACAATTCATCTTCTCCAACTCCATACAAATCCCAACATTTTTCTCCAATTTCATCTTTAATGTTGATGATATAAATGAATTTCAACCTTTTAATGTCGAGGATATAAATATTTTATTGTTAGAAGGCCGGTTTATATTTTCATTTTCTAAGTTATGTCTTTTGATGCGGATTGTTGTAACACCGAAGTTTTACAACCCTCCTACGAAGAGTATCTAATCGTTGTAGTTGACTCAGGGGATTGATCATTTCCCAGGAGAATAGTGGGGTGGGCTCAAAATGAATTTCGGGATAATTTTAAAGGAGAAAGAAGAATCTTTTTGGCTATTGAAAGCAAGTAAAAATCAGGTTTTTAGAGGATTTGTATTTTATATATTACTAGCTAAAAGACCCGTGAAATTCACGGGTATTTAAAAGAGAAGTCACAAAGGTAGAGAAAGGTTTGTGTATTGCACAATTACCGGTTAGAAAGAAACATGTGAGAATAGGCAATTGAAATAGATAAGCAAAAGTAGTTATTTTTTATTTTGATAAACTATCGGGATGTTGAACTACATGCTTGTGGTTTTGTTTTGATTAACAAAATAATAACCAGTTTGCAGGAATTCAAAAGGCATGTTGATTCACTTGTCGAAATCCGTTTAGCTTATCTTTAATACTTTGTAATAAATTGTATACATCAAGTTCCTACAAACAATTTGACCCATGATTACTACTGATACTACATCTAAAGACTACAAATAAATGAGTTTAATTAGAAAATAATATACTCGTAGTTTATATGCAAAATTTGGGTAATTTTTGTTACCCATGATCACAAAAATATTATAGAAACTCTTTGCAAAACACGTAAGTTATCTTATTCTTAAGGTTTTCGTATTCGTCGCAAATAATTATTCTCAATTCTTAACGCGAGGCATGACAACATATAGCTGATCATGTTTGAAAACAAAGTGTGGGGAATACAAACCCACTTGCCCAAGAGATTTACACTATATAGCTACCCATGTGTGAAAACTACTTTACTATCTTTAGTAGTAGCCGCTTTTCTGAAGGTATGATTTTCATCATTTTTATAAGTTATGTCTCTCAAACAAAGCTTATATTTTAGGTAACTTATATTTTGACAAAATAAGCATAATCGTTTTATAATTTTGTGTGTCAAACATGCCCTAAGAATTGTAACTAAATTATAATTATAACTGAAATACTTCTTAAGCTCTATTTATGAGGGATTTTTTTTCAAAATGTGGTTTATTAGTATGAATAGATAGATGGATAGACAGATAGATTTGACAATAGTTACCAACGTAAATGTGTAACCACAATCAATTATTTAATGAGCAACTTACTCATGTCCTGACATTAGGGTAAAAGAAAGTTATGGGCTTTATATTCTTGGCAAATGTATCCAAGTTATCACACCAACTTGAACAATGAAAAGGGGAAAAATATCTTAATTAGAAATCCACAATGCATTCAAGTCACGTATGCGTTACAAAAAAAAAAGCATCACTGTACGCGTTACAAAAAAAGCATCACTAAGCGTCAAATATAAGAAACAGTTAATCTTAATTAGAAATCCATAATGTATTCAAGTCACATATACAAAAAGAAACATTACAGTTACTTACGAAACGGCCCAAAAGATTTTTCCCCAAAAATCGTTTATCTCGATGAATGGCTTGAAATCAAAGCCATGCACAAATACTTTAAAATCGTTACACTTGTTGACCATGTTGTATTTGGAAAAACTAAGTATCATAGGGTTAGCCATAATACAATATTTTGGTAGGATTTTACCAAGGCTATAACACTGCAAAGTGACGACATATCCTTCAATTTGTGCAACTGATGTTTGTAACCTGATGTCGGGCTGATCTTCATTGTTGCTTACATTTTGTGCAGCTGCAAATATATAGGTTGCTAGTTATTTATTTTTACGAAACCTAAAAAGAAAAGAATACGCGAAACATATACTAATAAATTAATAAGTTGACCAATTAGGTCATACCTTTTCATTCATCACGATCATATTCATAAAAGTGATTCTAATTTGCAAATCAAAAGAGCAGTTTGCCTAAAATAATTTCAGGTTTCATTGACAAAAGATATGCAATAACATAAAAAAGGGTCAGATTTGTGCTTGTGGGCAGACATCCCAAAATTTTTGACATGCAGTGAAAATTTGTGTTTTACCCGAACTTGTGCAGCATGCCCATTTTGCCACCTTAGTGTTAATAGGCCAAAAGACTTCAAATAATACAGAAAGTTAATTACCTGCCGCTTAGACTCAATCTTGTTACTGGTAGGCTTCGTGGTTAGGTTGGACATTATTGAAAGAGGGAACACAAAACATGCTCTCCCAACCATAATCAGTCCAAGCAGTACATCACTTGCGCAAAAAGATTTTTTTGGTTTGCAGAAACTCAATCCCATAAAAATTTAAAAAAAAAGAAAAAAAAAGGACACCACAATATGATAAAAAATGTTACCAAGAGAGGTTCACTGTGGTGGTATTTATAAAAAAGGTTACCTGGTGTTGACAAAATTCTATTTTTCCACGTCTAGTGCATCCATACCGACATACATGAAGATAATGATTTCGGTTATAAATGACATTGTTGTAAAAGCATGTCTGCAATCCAAGAAGCTGAATTTAGTACTTATATCAAAATCTAAATATAATATTTTTCTTGTTATAGGATGGGTTGTGCGACCTGAAAACATCTCTTCTAATTATAATAAAATGAATTTTTTAATAACTACAAAAAAAACAAAATCACAATAATGATTTGTGAAATGTAAATTGACTTGGAAGCGTGGCAAAAGGAGATAATAAGTTATCTTTGGAAGTGGTCAGTTTTGTGCTATGGGTTGAACCGGGTCTTTTTATTGGCAAGGGTTGAAAATGGTCATTTTTCTAGCATGGGTTATAACAGGTGTTTTATATAGAATGGGTTATAATTGGTCATCTTTATAGTAATGGACTGTGACAGTAACACAACTTTACAATTCACAATGTTAACAACGGGTCAATTTTCTAGCAATTCCAAACAGGCGCCTATAAGTAGCTTTGTGAAAAATCCTAAACACCACTTGTGAGCAATCTTAAAGAGCAAATTTAAGCAATCCCAGTCCCAAAATTCTATAACACAAAAGTAAACTTTAACAACCAATACAATTAAATATATAAATTATGTAAATAACCAACATAAGCATATGTAATAAACTGGCCTAAGGTAAAAGATGGAACATTAATATATTTCGTATGTCAGAAAATTTGAGAATACAGTTTTATCATGGCATAGGATTCAATAAAAGACTTGGTATAGATAGCTCTTTTAAACTTTTAGTATTTTAACTTGCCAATATGCATCACTGGTTCTTCATAATGAAAATTGGTATAGATAGCTCTTTTAAACTTGAAAGATACTAAAAAGGGGAAAATAGATAAAGGCTGAAGAGAGCGATATTGTAATGGGATAAGGGGGTATTATATGCATGGGATACTAAAGGCATGTTAGAAATGCGAGCAACATTTTATCCAAACCAAATTTGAAACCACCTAACTGACTTTGTAACATTGTAGTTACCTTGATGTAATATGGAGAAAGGTTTAGAATATTAGTACCTCTGAAAGAACAATCAACAAATAGTAGTACGTTAGCAAGCTCACTCCTTCGCAAAGTTCATAGAGGTCAAAAAATGTTACTTGCATGCAAAATCAGTTGATCGTTTATTATACACCTGCATCCAAAAGGAAACAACATTTTTAATTGAGGAACATGTCAACGACAGTTCTATTAATTGAGTATGATGATCGAAACAGATCTATATGGTTATATACCGAACATTTGTATCAAATTAACTTGTGTTATGTGATGATCCAAATCCAATATATATAGAAAAAACGATTAAGCATAGTTGAACACAACCTAAGTGTGTTAAGTCAAGTTCGGTTTAGTTCCTTTGCAGCCCCTACTATCGACCCGTTTCCTTTTTATCTATCTCATTTTTCTTTTACCCATTTGACCTTTCATAAAGAAAATGGGCTGAAATCGCCACTTTTAATTGCTACTTTTATAGTTCTACATACCAACCTTGTGATGTTGCATGAGCGGTTCCTGTTGAAGAACTCAACGTGATGGCATGAGGTGTTGTCTCTACACATGAATAAGGACACCTACACTACGTTGGCCAACACAACACAGGTCATTAAACATATGTAAACCAATATCAAAGTACTTGAACATGACCCATTTATTAAGAAAGAAACCTATGGAAACCAAGTTTTAGATTTTGATAACTCTCTTTAATACTTGTAGGTTGAGGTTACATTTTCATCATGACATTATAATAACCTCCAATTCAAGTTGGTTTCTTTCTGCAAAACTCTAATCAAATTAGACTGAGAAAAGGATAGATATGCACACATTGTTTTCATTCTTGCAGCTACATTGGTGCTATCTTATGTTTTATAATAAAGGGTTTAATGATGCCAATGCCTCGCCACAAGGATCCAAGACGCCTTTGTGCCTTAGTTCACCTCGAGCCTTTGTAAACATTGGATTTTATTAATACTTTCATAATAAAAACACATGCTTCTTTTTTTTTTAAAAGAATGTTATATGATCATTTTATCTAAACAGTCAAACCCCATAAATGATCGAAACACTATATTCACTTACCTCAAAGAGAGACACAATTGGTTTCTCTAGCTCATCTCCATCAATATCCACACCGGTACCCTGACATTCTGGACAAAATGCACAATATATTTGCTTCCTCACCTCCTACTCGACTTTTTTTTAAGTCTTGCTCCTTTTTTCCGCCTATACCTTTTCTTTTTTACTTCAGGAGCGACTAACTATTTTGTATGAAACACGTTACATGCCTGCACGATTATATATTTATAGTAAATGACAAATAAACTTTGAAAATAAAAGAGATTACCCCATTTAAGTCTACGATTCTATCAGTCTTCATATTCAGAAGTGTCGCCACATTTTCCCAAGGAAGCATCTTGTCGCTACATAGCCTGAACAAATAAGCATAAATCATACCTCAACAACTATAAGCATTACGCAAATCCAAACCCCTCAAGTTGTTAAACGTGTATAAAAAATAAATTTGTTAAATACCATAATTGTCCATGGGGTTTTCAGCAACTGCGGGTCAGGTTCCTTAATCTCTACAACCACACAATCTGACATCAAGAATGTCTTTGCCACCAATGATGCATGCTCCAAACAACATCTCACCACCGAAAATATAACCAAACACATGAACCACAATAGGAAAAATAGTTGAATATATAATCTTTTCGCAAATCAATAAAATGTTCCTAACGGGTACTTGTGTTGCAGTAACTCACATTTGTTGGATCAATTATTCCAGCTGACAATAGTTCCTATGTTACAGAACCTGAAAATAGATCCTATGTATCAAGAAAAACTTGCACTTTAATCAGTTATGATCATATTAACGAAAATTGAGAGAACATATTAAAGTGTTGATATGATAAAAACTAATAATCATAACTGATTCATGCAATTTAATCAGCTGACAATTTTGCCCCAATTTATAAAACTAATTCATGCAATTAATTTTCCCCCAATTTTTTTCTAACGTTTTGCTAGAACACAATTGAATAAAAAATGAACATTATTATTCCCCCAAATCCTACTTATCAAAGCAAATATACTAAATTGAATCTACATAAAATTAAATGGACATTGACAATATATATTAAAAAAAGGCATCAATATTGTTGTACTATGTGATTCAAATCTAAACCCTAAAAAGAATTTTGAATTATGTGATACTTACCAATTATAAGGTTTAGACATCAAAGTGTTTTGTTGAGTTTATGTTTTGGATCGGTGATTTCATACGTGATTCCTATAGAGGAATAACTGTAACTGATTAGGGATTATTTTTGAGTGAATTGAGGAACGTATAGAAAGAAGTGGTTTGAATGATGAAGATGAGAAGTACTTTACAAAAATACTATGAAATGTGGTAACAAACACGTCAGATAATTAATTAGTGACCGCTTTAGAGGGTTGTACAAAAACTCTTTTTTATTAGATAGTATAGATTAAAAGGCAATTCACCTAAAAATGTAGTTAACTTGTCATTTTTTCCCATTATATGTAGTATTCTTTTTTTTTTTCTCATTCTGTCAATAAACCTCTATCGTTAGTCCTTTCTGTGTACCCGTTACAAAAAAAACCTGCATCGTTAGTCCTTTATACTAACGACCTTTAATAAATAACTTAAATTTTGGTTATCTTACGCTAAACTTGCGTCGTTGGTCCTTTATACTAACGATCGTTAAAAAATAACTTGAAATTTGGTTTTCTTACGTTTCCGTCCGTTTTTTTTCACGTTTTCGTACGTTTTTACACGTTTTCGTTCGTTTTAACACGCTTTCGTCCGTTTTTTCACGTTTTTATTTGTTTTTACACGTTTTCATTCGTTTTTACACGTTTTCGTCCGTTTTATCACATTTTCGTTTGTTTTCCCCGTTTTGTCCGTTTTTTCATGTTTTCATCCGTTTTTACACGTTTTCATCCATTTTTACACATTTTCGTCCATTTTTCACGTTTTCGTTCGTTTTTATACGCTTTCATCCGTTTTAACACGGTTTCGTCCGTTTTAACATGGTTTCATCTGTTTTTTTTCACGTTTTCATCTGTTTTTACACGTTTTCACCCGTTCTTGCATGTTTTTGTCTGTTTGCAGGTTTTCGTCTGTTTTAACACGTTTTCGAATGTTTTAACACGTTATCGTCCGTTATTCACGTTTTCATCCATTTTTTCGCGTTTTCATCCGTTTCTACACGTTTTCATCCGTTTTTACACGTTTTCGTCCGTTGTTTCACGTTTTCATCCGTTTTACGTTTTCATCCGTTGTTTCACGTTTTCGTTCGTGTTTGCACTTTTTGTCTATTTTTTCGCATAATAATATGTTTTCGAATGTTTTTGGCCGTTTCTACACGTTTTCACCCATTTTTACACATTTCATCCATTTTATACACGTTTTGGTACGTGTTTACACATGAAAAAACATGTAAAAATGGAGGAAATGTGTTAAAAAGAATGAAAACACGTAAAAACGAAGGAAAAAAAGAAAAACAGACGAAAATGTGTTAAAATAGACAAAAATGTGTAAAAACAGACGAAATCGTGCAAAAACGGATGTAAACGTGTTAAAACGGATGAAAACGTGAAAAAACTGACGAAAGCGTGTTAAAACAGACCAAAACGTGTAAAGACAGACGAAAATGTGAAAAAACAGACGGAAACATCTAAAAACGGACGAAAACATGTAAAAACGGATGAAAACGTGAAAAAACGGATGAAAACTTGTTAAAACGTGCGAAAACGTGTAAGAATGGATAGACGTGCAAAAACGGACGAAAATGTGTTAAAACGGATGAAAACGTGAAAAAACGGAATAAAACGTGTAAAAACGAACGAATACATATGTAAAAACGGATGAAAACGTAAAAAACGGACGAAAACGTGTTAAAACGGACGAAAACGTGTAAGAATGGATAAACGTGCAAAAACGGACGAAAATGTGTTAAAACGGATGAAAAGGTGTAAAAACGGATGAAAACGTGAAAAAACGGAAGAAAACGTGTAAAAACGAACGAATACATATGTAAAAATGGATGAAAACGTGAAAAACGGACGAAAACGTGTTAAAACGGACGAAAATGTGTAAAAACGAATGAAAATGTGCAAAAACGGACGAAAATGTGTGAAAACGGATGAAAACGTGTAAAAACAGATGAAAACGTGAAAAAACGGACGAAAACTTGAAAAAGCGGATGAAAGCGTGTAAAACCGTATGAAAACGTGAAAAAACGGACAAAAACGTGTTAAAATGAACGAAAACGTGTAAAACGGACGGAAACGTAAGAAAACCAAATTTAAAGTTATTTTTTAACGATCGTTAGTATAAAGGACCAACGATGCAAGTTTAGCGTAAGATAACCAAATTTTAAGTTATTTATTAACGGTCGTTAGCATAAATGACTAACGATGCAGGTTTTTTTGGTAACGGGTACACAGAAAGGACTAACGATAGAGGTTTATTGATAGAATGAGAAAAATAAAAAAAAGAATGCTACATACAATGAGAAAAAGTGACAAGTTAACTACATTTTTGGGTGATTTGCCCATTATTAAATGCAAGAAAAGTAAATTGGTGTGAACTTCTTATATTATTGAAAGCGTATTACCTAGGTTTGCACTAATTTGTACTCATTTCTCACATTACCTAATGAATTGTCACTTCCTTATTTAATGCAATGTATTTCTTATTACCTATTGTGGGTTGGTCAACCCACGTCTATGAACTAGCTTATGTGAGCGACGCCTATCTGAATATCAATAACCCATCCAATAACTAATACTCGCAATAAATACCCATCATAGCTAATAACCTGAGGCATAAGCATTAATTGGACGTGTTTTAGTGGACGTTCGAGCAAAGATACGTGATATAGCCAGTTTTCCAACTCCTTATGCACACACCATTAACAAGAGACAATAGATAAGTTATTAACAACTAGGTTTCATGCATTCCTAGTTAGATACTAAATTTGTTTAGCCTAGCATAACAATGGGGAAACAAGCAACACACATGATCACGCAATTACAGATAAACATAATCAATTGATCGATATATGAACTTATCTCAACAATAGATAAAGTCTTGAGTGGCAAAAAGGCCTAAAAGAACTCATAAAATCACCTAGCTTTCGGACTCCAAGTTACAAAAAGGGTCCACCCACATTAATGAAAAATATGTGTTTGTATATATAGAAAACTGATTGTGACGGCGTTAGGTTGTAGTTGTGACACTGTCAGCTCGCCATCCAGTTAGGGTTTTGTTTGTCCACCACCTAATTGCAATAACGTCACCCTTTAGTTGTAATGTCATCAGGATGCCTTTGACGCCGTCTTGGGAAGGCGTATGTACACACCGACTCATTGCAAAAAGTCACAAAACTTCATTTTCTAGGTTGAATTGGTGACCACGTCTAGGATGCCGGTCACGTTGCTGAATTTGTCGTTTTTCTTCGTTCATCGTATAATTGAGCCCAATTGAATTTTTTGTAAAACCAAATTATGCAGTATCTTCCGATCTAAGGTAAAATGTCGTGTAAATGTTAGTTCATATGTTGAGCAAAAATGTAAAGGAGGGGAAAAAGAAACTGATGATTTTGAGGTTTCGGACGCCCAGTTAGAGGAAGTGTACAATAAGTTTAAGATGGATAGAAATGACAATGACGACTCGGATGAGGATGGATGAGTTGTTGTAGTAGGAGCGCAAATTCGATCAAAGCTGGTTATGGAACAATTTCGGGATATAATCATTTGTACCTGATAAATGTAGTAGGATATGTTGTGACATTGCTATTTATAGAATGGTATGTTAGATGTAAAGTGAATTTTTTTTGTGAAACTGCCTATTTGCAAGACCAAACAGTTTTTGCATTTGTCTCTGGCTTTGTTTGTATTTTGGTTCGTTCGTGTCTTTTAGCCATCAGTTGAGGGTTGTTTTTTGTATATGTTATAAATACATAAGCCTTATCGTATGTGTTATATGTCTATGTATATAGCACTTAGATGGTAGATATAGTGAAGATGGTCAATAAAATGCTTCTATTTCTTTAATATGCATGTTTCTATATTCAAATATTAAACAAAATTAAAAAAACCATCCGAGAGATTTAACCAAAAATATCATATTTCAATTATCAAATATTTACACAAACAATTTCAAAGGCTCCGCGCCTTATGGCTACATTATTAGAACACTGATTGTGGGCTTTGATTGTGTAGCAATGCAAAGAAGGTCAAGATGTTCATCCGGATCAGGTTCAACTTGTCGGCGGGTGTGAAAATGAAGTAAAATAAAGCGATTTAGTCATTGGTATCCTTGGAATGTCGTTATATAAAATCTAAACTTTTTAGTTATCAATGTATTATGATACAATTGTGCCAGCTTAAAACCTTAAACTTAGACATAATTATATTCAAAATTTTAGAACAAACTCCCTTGCTTATACTATTAAAAAAAGTATTAACATCAACATGTTATTAGCTATCATTTAAAATACAAAAATACATGTATCAATATTATATATTACAAAATGGTTCCACCGCAACGCGATAAAACGAATATCAGATTTAAATTGGTTACGCTGCAACGCGTGGTAGGTTAATTTCTCGTTACATACATTGTGCAACATGGTCCCCTTTACATAAACTGATATAACCTCTTTTTATCAAAGATTAAGTCTATATAATATCTACTATATAATATCAACGAACTTTCCCTATTTTATAAAGTGAGATAATATGGTTATTTTATTACCAAGATAAGTAATGAAACTTGTTGTTTGCATAAATATCACTAGTATTACCGCTTCATTTTCCATCTCATTTAAACATCACTAAATTTTTTCCACATCATTTAACTTTATTCCACGTCATTGTTGTGTATTAAATTTCCACCTCATTTATGCTTTTCCTAGCAATGTAAAAAATGTCATTTTTTTTTGTTATTGCATACATGACAAATTAGTTATGGTTGTACCTTACGAGGATTCGAGCCCGCGCGTTGCCGCGGGTGTTTTTGTTGGTTTAGATCTCAAATATTATTGCAAACCTTCATTGTGCCTACTATTAACTGAGTATAAGAAACGAAGTATATAGTCGAGTAATCGCATGTGCATAACGGCAATTCTGGAAAAGGTTGGAAAGATTGGGATAAAAGCACGTGCTTAGTTTGCAAATTCACGTGGCAAAAAATAGG
Organism: Chrysanthemum seticuspe; assembly: GCA_019973895.1. Lineage (NCBI taxonomy): Eukaryota > Viridiplantae > Streptophyta > Magnoliopsida > Asterales > Asteraceae > Chrysanthemum > Chrysanthemum seticuspe. The sequence goes on along the minus strand of BPTQ01000009.1, from coordinate 78,758,375 downwards.
AATATATAATGTTGTTTTAAACTCATCTTATGAAATCATTAAATATGTATAACCTGCGTAGCACAGAATAAGAGTATTTTTATATGCAAACACGACATAATTTTGGCTTCAGCTTGACACCAAAGAACACAATGGTTTCGCGCAAATCACTGCATTTATAAAGGCATAAACAGGTCTGCTAATTAGATGTGTAACTGCAACTTTGCAGCCCACCAAACGGAACAACATCTGGATAAAACACATCCGAAATGATATGCAAAACAACACTTGCAGATTACAGTGTCGAGAACATATGCTGGTTACTGTTAGTCTGCCACAGTTTTATTTAAAGGCATCTAATACATTGACAAACAATCAAGACAAATCACATTTGGACGACAGTAAATTTGTTGTCCTTTTTTCCTTTTGAGTCATTCTGGTTTGCAGTTTTGGGCATCGTATCATGACTTCGCTGAGCAACTTTCCTTTGAGCCTTAATCTTCCTAATGTCTGATTTTTTAGATCCTGGACCATAATAACCAGGCAGAAAGTAGGTGCTCCATTCTATCGAAAGGTTCGCGGCTGCTGAGCTTGATTCAGTGGCTGAAATGTCCATGGTAGCCGCACAGTCAAAATATGAAAAAGTTAGTACATCTGGTAATGGGGTGCTTGGCTGATATCAGTATTCAGATGAAAAAGGAAAACTTTTTTTGCTGTCAAAATCCATGCTATGGTTTGTTTAAATTATTGTTTGGTAAATCAATGGCTTTGGGAGCTGCTTTTATAGGTGGAACATCAATATGTGCAGCCAATGTGCATGTTTAAAAACACTGACCACCTGATTAAAGTAGTCACTGCATACACATGCACACAGTATTGATTCCATTAAAGCAGTGGCTATGCATGCTCCATTTGATTTTCTTGTAGCAACAGTCATTAATATTGAACTATGCATAGCTGTGCAGCCCATGTTTGAAGGAAAAACAGTGAAGCAAAGCCCCGTATTTCATAACAAAAAAAAAGTCACATAACACTGTAATATGCATAGCTGTGTAGCCCATGTTTGATGGTCGCCACATATATTTAGAAACCACAAATCAGGCTTTCCAACCAAACCAAAGGGAACATGGTCATAATATAGTGATATAGAAAAATGGTTTCACGGCAGGTCATCTTTTGGTAAATGGGTATGACAATAATACGTAGCCAATAGAATAACATCCATGCGTTATAACGTTTTAATTTTTGGACAGGAAAGTGCACAGTACATTGGAAACAATAGTGTTTTATTTTTATTTTTTCCCCTGGAATTTTAAATAAAAATGTGATTTATGAGTGGAATATGCGCAGTTAATTTGCAGGCTTCAAAAGCTGCATGGTTCATTAAAGTAGTCAATATATAGCCTGCTCATGTCACTAAAGGATAGAACACATATTTTATATCTCAGTTTTTTGCATCACCATATTCTGACACTGGGATATGCACAGATGTGCAGTGTATGCCTAAAGAAGAAAACAGTGAAGTATAGGTTTTTATTTCACTAAAAAAGCACCTGTAACATGTGAATGGTGATGGTGATTACCTGAACTGCAATGTCAGCAATGGTTGCCTTTCCTAGATGATCTCTACTTCTTGTATAAAGGCGTGAGCAAAAGAAACCAAAACCTGAAGGCAAAGGTAAAACTGTAAATTAGATTTTACAACCATAATGTTTTTATTTAGAGGCAACAAATATAAGTGTAATAACAATGTTAAGATGCCTGTATAAACTTGCAACTACCTTGCGTATTTTTTAGTGCCGCAAACTGCAACAATGGCCGCTTTAACATATCTTTGCCCCCTGTTTTAGTTCATTTTATCTGGATAATGTGTGGAGGGTTCATTGATTGGATTTAAGATGAATATGTATTATGAATGAACAAAATAATTCTTAAGCTATGGATGTGTATAATATTTTACCACTAAAAGTATCAAACATTTTTTTAAACTTAGAAAAGGGTTAATTGTTTAAATAAAGTTTGAGCGGAAAAAAAAACATGGCAAAGATTGACGGGTGCTGGTCATAAATAGACCCTGAAAAGTAGCATTATAACACACTCATCGATCACGATCATTGGCATAAACACATTTTCAAGAGAGATAACTCACCTCAGCAGCGAAAGACCTTGCCATGCGATAAGGCAGAGCATATGCAAGAAGCATCCGCAGGTGAGCATGTTCAGTCAGCTGAAAAAATCTTAGCACCCTCAGGCTGAGAACCAATGCTAGCCGCCTTGATCGTTGACCAGTTATCGGCATTTATGGCACGACAGATAGTGGCTTCCTAAAATTTTAAAAAAGAAACAGCACAATCAGACAAAAAATATTGCAACAAACTCAACATGGTCAGATAAGACAAGTGCACAGTGATAAACAGCTAAGAGTTGTCAGCCTTGCAAATTATAGGATAATCGTATACATGAGAACCAACTTACTATATTAAACAGGTGATCCGATACATATTTCTGAGAACGACATAACCCTTTCTGTTTTCACCGCCTCCCTGCAACAAAAAAGGGAGCATAAACCGTTATCCATACCACGCACTACATATTCATATGCGAAAGCTGTGATGTAACAACACATATCAACCGACCAAGCATGGATTCTTTGCCCACCTGCAATGTAGGTTTGTTGATTGAATGGCATGCCAGATCTAGGATGATCTATAAATTTAACAAACGATCCTACGTTTGACATGCCATTCAATAAACAAAGCTAGATTGCAAGTGAACAAATTATCTTAACCTGTTTGAGCGGCGTGCATCTAAGGTATATCAGTTTTTGTTCCTTGTCTACAATGGTTGAATTTTGTAACCTCTATGTTTTTAGTTTTGACCATTTTGTCTCCTTCTTTTTCTTTTTTTTTTGCCATTTTGTTTTTGTTTTTTCTGCTCGATATTTTAGATGTAGAAATATATTTTTTAGCTAACCTGTTTTTTTTTGCTAACCTGTTTTTTTTGCTAGGGGTTTTTTTTTCAAACGACAAAATCTCTGTGTTTTGGTAGTTCATATGTGAAAAGATGGTAACCATGGCAAAAGATGCCTGATTGATGCTTGTTTATAAGGAATCAAAAGTCATGATTACTTTTTGCTGCATTTGCAGCCTATATAGTGCCAATCAAATCAAAAGTCTAATAACTATGTGCTATTACATCATAGTAATAATAATAGTAATAATAACCAACCCATAATTTGCTCTTTAAAAGACAGACATACCACCCCAAAAACACACACAAAATAAAATCTGGCACAAATCTCAAATAAGAAAACACGCGAAGGGAAAAAAAATATGAACACACCTATGCCTTTTTGCCAAGACCTTGCTGCTGCGGCTGGGTCTAGCTTTGTGAGGAATATGATGGTTGTTCAATTTGGAAGAGAGGTGAGGACAACCATGGTGGATGAAGCTGAACTGCTGAAAAAGGTACAGGAGATTAGGGCCCGTGTAGCGGAGCGGGAATATGTGATCGGAGAGCTGGAACTCTTGTACCCGTTTGATTCTTCTATGCAAAACATCTCAGAGCTCAAAAAGTTACAGGCAAAAGACTTAAATGAAGCTGCAGAGTTCCTGGACAATGCCACGAAGTAGCAAAAGCAAGCACAGGAGCTTTCGTCATTTATCGAGAGGCTGAAGGGAATGGTGTATTGACATCGTTAGTCGTCTTGCTACATAAGTGGTTAGCCACAGTCGTAGTGCAATCCGCAACCTGTTATAATAACTTTATTGTTAGTGTATGAGCAACAAAGTTAAACATTAAAAGTTTCAAAATCATGTCATCTGAACTTGCAGATTAAATGTGAAGGGTGGCCGAATGCAAAGTAAAAGACCAAACATAATATATAGTATACGCATACTTTACCTGCGACACGTGACTGGGATAAAGTCACCAGCTAGCCACACTCGTTCTTTTTCTAAATTTTGTATAGGCAGCTGGTATGATGTCAAACTCAGCATGGGCTAGTTTAAAAAATGGCATTAGAAACTCGTTGATAAACGCTACAGGGCTGCCACTTGTCTAAGGACCCAAAAAACACACGGCACTTTTGATCGGCCCATCTGAACCATAGTTGTCTATACAGGTCAGTTCTGAGAAAGCAAGGACGTTTATTATGCCGTTTAATATCTATACAGCCTCAGACCTACGAATTTGGTGGCAGTATCAGAGACTCAGTATGGCTGCACCCGTGATTTAGAGCAGGGTGCCTCACCAAAACATAAGAGTCTATGAAGCGTGCTCACCAAACACATGAAGGCAGGAAACATCATCATTGGCGTTCTAACTTTATAATACACGCAAACCGTCACAACATGAAGGACATCGAACCGCTTATGGTTTTAACACCACATCAGAAATGAAAGTACTGCTTTCATTTGATTGCATGGTTCATGCACAATGAAAGAATACGTGCCCTCTTTTAGCCGCCCTTTTGAGCGGAGGGCCATCTTGTTAACCAACCCTTTCCATTCATCCCTACCCACATCCTTCCTTTTCATCTTATAAAGCATCATCATCAACATAATTGCCTTACAATACACTCGTAAATGTGACAACATGAAGAATATGCTATAGAAACGCTCAGAAATGGGAACATAGCATCGGCATCAGCAACCTGTCATGGCTGCAACCGCAATGTCAACACACAGGGGGTGCTGAAGCATGCTAACGAACCAGAGCAACGCAACGATCCATCATCATTGCACCACCAATTTCATGCCACGCCACTTGTCACTTTTAGATTATATACTTTCACATTTCTTGGGTTCACTTATTCAGCCATGTGTGGAAATTTTGCTGGGCACACGGCTCAGACAGGCGAATATTCAAGCAAAACGGATACACCCGACATGGCTGCAACAGCTGACTGTCACCCTGCCAAGATACGGGACATCTCACATTCACCAAATAAAGGCCAGTTCATCACAGCCTAAAAAAAGGAATGCAGCCGTCAAACATTCAGCGTTGCATGAAAAACGCTCAGAAATGGGAACATTGCATCGGCATCAGGAACCTACCATGGCTGCAACCGCAATATGGATGCGGATGCCATGCCAACAGACAGGGGGTGCTGAAACATGCTAACAAAGCAGATCAACGTAGAGTTCCATCCTCATTGCGCCATCAATTTCATGACAAGCCACATGTTACTTGTGTATTGTATACTTTTACATTTATTGGGTTCACTTATTCAGTCGTGTGCGAAAAGTCTGGTCAGCACACGACTCAGATGGGCGAATATTCAACCAAAAAGGATACACCCGCCATGGCTGCAATAGATGACTGCCACCCTGCCAAGATACGAGCCATCTCACATTTACCAAATAAAGCCCAATCCATCACAGCCTAAAAAAACCAATGCAACCGTCAACCATTCAGCATTGCACGAATGACAAAAACTGGAACCACAGTAATCAACATTGATGCGAACGTTCTGTGCATCTGTAATCTGCAAGAATGAAAAGAAAGTCTCAGAAAATCATATTCAACCAACCCCATTGCAAAAGGCTAACTGACAGAAACAAAATTGCGGAACATAATTTATACTATGGTCATACCTTTTAGATCCAGCCAGGCATATCTCCAGAAAACTAGCTGACAATATAACGATCCAAACATAGCTGGAGTTGCGCATTGAAAACAATGGCCATAGTTATGGCAGCTGCAAGCTCAGACATGCGCAAAAGCAACAACGTTATGCTGCAACCATGGCTGCAACCACCTGGTTACCCTGCCAAGACATGTTTTGGGGCTCAAATTTTATTGGCACCCAAACAACACCATGACTGCAACCATCTGGCTACCGTGCCAAGGCATGCTTCTAGGCCTGCTTAAGCTATCAATACAAAGAAAAATCGTTTTTTTAAGCATCCTGGTATTGCTCGCTATATGAATATATGCTGATCTAAAAGACAAAAAAAAAACATTTTTTTGATGATTAATAATGGACACACGCAACTCTTATTTAAGACATGCCAAGCAAAAACACCAAAGCTTAAATAAACCTAAAATAACCCATAATCGCAACTAAACAAATGATACCATAACTACCATAAAGATAAAGGAAAAACAGGCCTAAACAAAGGAAACAAAAAAATCAGACCCTTAATCGCTTGTCCAAAGTTAGCAAATATGAAGCTAAAGTTTTTGAGAACCAATAATTGTAGCAAAAAACATGGCCAGCGCAAGCCTGCGACATAAGGGCCGCGGTTTTGCATGCCATTGTACAGCACAAAGCATGACCATTCTGGCACGCAAACCTGCGGCACATCCTCTCTAAGTTTCACACAAAGGAAGGCAATGTTTGAACGCATTTTTTTGTTGCTAGAAAACCACACACAAAAGCTGCCAAATCTTTCAAAACACACATCAGTTTCATATGCACCAAGTGCTGGAAATGATGCGTAAAATCTGCTGCATCCATCCTTTGCATAAGTAAAATAGTATAACACAATAATTGACTCATCCCAACAGCTGACTATGAGCAACATTTGAACAGTCATAAGCAACATGCAACCACTTTAATTGCATTTGGGTATAGCATTATACCCCAAACCAAAGCACAAAACTGGTTACGAAACCACAAATCTAACCATAAACAACATTTCAACCAGCGCAAGCAACACACAACTACTCTAAGCCCTAAATATAAGAAAGGCACAATAAATAAACCTAAAACAACGCACAAACCAAGCGAAGGACAGCATACCATAACCACCATAAACACCAACAAAAATAAGCCCTAAAAAACATGAAACCTTCTATCGCTTTCTCCCGGATCAAGAAATATGCGATTAGGTTTTATGATAATCAACGATTGAAATTGGTAACCTCACCTTCAGATCTACCAAACACAACAAATATATGGAGCAGAAGAAATTTAGCACTGTAGGCAAAACCATGTGGCCAACTGAGATCCACAAAACGCATAAAAATATTGTTTCCATCGTACGAATCACTGTACCCCCTCACCAACCAGCATACGAACACGCAAACGTGTCTACTTGAATGAAGGCACCGGAGTTTTTTTCCCCGGAAATACACCCCGGCGGATCTAAGATGGAAAGGAAGTATGTGAGTAGGGATGAATAGCACGGGTAGGTTTACCAAATGGGGTGGTCAAACTGCCACGTATTTTTTTGGTCCTTAGTCCACTGTAGCAAAGTGATCCCAATGAATGTAAAAGAGTATAATGGCGCATATAATTCATGTGACTTGTGATTGAAAAAGGTTGATAGGAAGATGAACAAGGTGTATGCTCAAAATCTTTGTTATCTAGCAAAATTGTTTCTTGATCACAAGACCCATTACTATGATGTTGACTAGTTTTAAGGGCCGTCTTTGAGAGTGTGCAAGGTGAGCGACCGCTCAGGGCCTCATAATTTTTAGGGCTCTAAAATTTGTCCCGTTAATAATTTTATGCATGTGTAAACATATTTGAGTAATATGTTAGAACGTTTAGATAACTAATTGCATTATATCTTATAAACGGTGACACTTAATATATAATATTGCTTAACGAAAGGCCTCATTATATAATTTCATTCTGATGAACGTGGCTGCTACATGGTTGGCTATTTCTCCAAGGTAGGTTATCGATTATGCTGCTTTTGATATGACACGTTCTACCAATAATTAATCGATTTGAATTTAGAGATCGATTTCGACTGTATTTAGTGTACAAAGTCATGGCTAACTCATTAAGGTGAAAAATCTTGTTGATGGATGTGGGATTCAAGGCCCATAAAGAAGAAGAAAAATGATAATATTGATGTATTTGTAGTGTGGGAAATTTGGGCTCGCCGAAAAACATGAAGATCGCCGTAAAATTTACCAAAAAAGATGGTTGTTATTGGATGTTAGAAGAAAATTGATGTATTTGTTAAATGATGTAAATATTTTATTTTTATCTCTAAATGATGATCGATTTTTTGAACATATAAAGCCATGACGAAATTTCAATACGAAACAAGAAAAAACTAAAGAACAAATCGCTCCATCCTGACCATTGATATCAATTTGATCTGACGGTTGCATCTCTTTTTTCATCCATCTGATTAATATAGCTACATGGGTAGGTTTGTAAATTCGTGCTCCCTCATTTACACTCAGACACTCACACTTTATCTCTCTCTCTCTCTCTCTCTCTTTCTCTCTCTCACCAAACAATTTATCTTCTTAGATCTACACATTTCATCTTCTCACAAAATATTAGTGTATTAAAAACCATTTTGATTTTATGTTGTTACCGGTAGTGATGTCGTACACTCATTTTCCAGCCACTAGAAATCTTGTCTTTGCTACGGTGGGGTTTGAACAATTGTTGCAAGTTATCTTCTCAGATCTACACCCGTTTGATGGTGACGGTTTGTGATGTTTGTTAGTGGTGGTTACACGGTGGGGTTTATGGTGGTAAGTGGTGGAGAAGGATGATTTTTTGTGTTTTGGTGACCGGAATAATTATTCAACTATGATTAGTAAAAGTACGAAGTTGGTGGTAAGTGGCGGACTGTAGGCCACAACATCTTTTGCTATTGGTTTTTCTGGGCTAAATGGTAATCACATAAATGCAATGGTCACTTTCTTTTGTAATATAAGGGTTCTTTGATGATTGATGAAAACTGTAATGAGATGTGAGATGTTATCACTTTAGTTAACATGATGTTTAATAGCTTTTTTGTTTGATACCAGTTTGCAAAGACTTTTTTGTTTTTGTTGAAAAGAAGAAATGAAAGGTTTTGTTTGGTTTGAGGGAGTGTGAGTTGATGGATGAAAAGATACAGCTGGGAAAATTAAAAGATAATTTTCTTTTGGTGATGGAGGTCTTGTATGATAAGTTTTGTACATCGATGTGAAATATTGGTGTACTGTATATAAATGTGGAAAATTCTAGATTCTCATTTGAGTTTATTAAACATAGTAACAAATTTACACAAGCTTTTGAGGTTGAGAAGTGATTTACTAAGTAAAAAACACATACACAAAACACATGTGTATGAAATAGATGTATATGAAATGGGTTTTATATTATTTTTTAGAGAGAGAGAGAGAGAGAGAGGGGTACAAGTGGGGTATAAGAGTTTTTTTTATCATGATTATGAAAATTTTGTTTAGTTAGTAAGAGTAAGATGTAAATAATATTAATAAGAAGAAGTTGGTTTGAAGGAGATGTTGATATTTATAGGTATTCTTGTTTTAGTAAGTATCATTTTACCTCAAATTTTTTTTAGTAAATCACATGTGATTTACACATAAATTACATGTGATTTAGACACGAATCACATTTGATTTACCACAAATCACATGTAATTTTATCGTAAATTATTTTTAAAAGTAAATTATATGTGATTTACACACGAATCACATGTTATTTTTGAAAGTAAATCACTCTTTTTTAGATTAAAACGAAATCACATGTGTTTTAGTTTATAACAGTAAAGACGATAAATCACACGTAATGTACATTTTTTCATAACAAATAAAAAAAATTAAATAACAGAATCACACGTGATTCACTCATTTTTAGATTAAAACAGAATCACATGTGATTTACACACGAATTACAACAAAAAACAGAATCACATGTGATTTACCGCAAATCACATGTGATTTTACATTAAATTATTTTTTAATAGTGAATCACATGTGATTTACTCATTTTTAGATTAAAACTCAATCACACGTAATTTACATTTTTTCATAACAGAGCAAAAAAAAATAAATAACAGAATCACACGTGATTTCAGAAATTTGTTTTATAAAATGAAGGAATAAGTTGATTTGAAATTAAAAATCACATGTGATTTATTACTCTAAAAATCGAATGTGATTTGTAAAATCACATGTGATTCTTTGGTGGATCACATGTGATTCTTTTGGTGGATCACTTGTGATTTTAAAAAAATAACAAATCACATGTGATCCACCAAAGGATCACGTGTGATTTTTCTGGACGGAAATTTAAAAACAAAATCATCGAAAGCATTTAAAAGTGCATATCTATAGAAAGATAATTTTTATCTCGTCGCGATGGTGTATCAGAGCCAGGTTGCTCTGTACCAAAGCGATTTTTAAAAGATTTAAAGATTTTGAAAAATTAGGGTTTCTATAAAATTTAGGGGTTTTGATCTATATGTTTAGATATGGTTGTTCTGATAGTGAATATAGTGTTATCGTTGTTGGATCTTGTAGATCTAAAGATTAATTGAGTTTTCCTAAAAATTAGGGTTTTCCAATTTTTGGGGGTTTCTTGATCCTAGTGGTTCTTGTAGCAATTAGACCTTGATTTAGTGTTCTTGTGGTCTAATTGTGTGTCGGAGAGAGTTAATTTGATTCTTGATCAAATTTGTCATAATTAGGGTTTACTGTATCAAACCCTAATTTCAGGTTGTTATTCATTTATAATTGGGTAATTCTGGCTTTATTAATTCTAATTTCAAGATTCTTGAAATTAAAGTTAAAAACCCTAAAAATAATTTTTAGGGTTTCGTGTGTCAGATTGCTCTTGTTCAATTGGTATATCTCTGACATTATTTCTTTTGTTTTTCACTAGTAGATTCTTCAATTTTAATTCTAATATAAGTACTTATAGTACTTATATTGGATGGATTATTGACTCAGGAGCTAGTCAACACATCACTTTTTGTGCAACCATACTTTTTGATATAATGGATGTTTCTCATTTAAATCTTACAGTTGCACATACTAACGGGACTGTTTACAAATTAAACAAATTGGAAGTTATAAATTTGGAAATAACTTAATTCTTAAAGATGTGTTGGTTGTTCCTGGTTATCATGTCAGTTTATTGTCTGTTCATAAGTTGTCTAAAGATAATAATATGATTGTCAGTTTTAATGATAAGTTGTGTAAAATTCAGGATTTAACTCAAAAGTTCCTGATGGGGAATGGTAGTGAAGAAGGAGGTCTTTACTTTCTTGATGAAGGTAAGAGGGTTAATAACAGTAATATTACGAGTTGTATTATGTCAAATTGTATTTGGCATAATAGACTTGGACACCCCTCTGATCATGTTTTAAGTGTGTTAAAAAATAAACTAAAAGATCTTGAAAATACCAATTATGGACCTTAGGAAGTTTGTCATAAAGCTAAACAGACTAGAGAGCCTTTCCCTTTAAGTGATCATAAAACTAATAATCTGGGTGAACTTGTTCACTTAGATGTGTGGGGACCTTACAAATTTACCAGTAGGGATGGGTTTAGGTACTTTCTCACTGTTGTAGATGACTACACCAGGGCTGTGTGGGTGTTTTTAATGAAAAGTAAAAGTGAAGTCTTTGATCATATCATAAGTTTTGTTAATCTGATTAAAAATCAGTTTGAAAAATCTATTAAGGTTTTTAGAAGTGACAATGTATCTGAAATTTGTTAACAAGAAATTTGAAAGTTATTTCTTAACCAATGGTATTTTACATCAAACTACTTGTCCTTACACACCACAACAGAATGGTGTACCAGAAAGGAAACATACACATTTATTAAACACTGCTAGAGCCCTCATGTTTCAGGGGGGTTTGTCTTTGAACATGTGGACTGAATTCATTCTAACTGCTACTTAATTAATCAACAGGTTTCCCACTGCTGTGTTATCTGGAAAAATTCCTTTTGAAATGATATATAAAACTGAACCTAGTCTGACAAATTTAAGGTGTTTTGGGTTCTTATGTTTTGCAACTGTTTTAAATGAGTCTGATAAATTTGGTGCTAGGTCTGACAAATGTGTATTTGTTGGATATGCTTTTGATAAGAAAGGTTATAAGTTGTTCAATCTTGAACAGAAGAAGTTTTTTTTTCAAGGGATGTTAGGTTTTATGAAACAATTTATCCTTTTAAAAAGAACTCTTTCACTAAAGATTTTGTTTTTTGAAAATGATGATATGAATAACTTGAACTTTTTTGATCAAAATAATGAAAGTAGTCAAAGCCACCTTAAGTCTAATGAACCCTATGATGATAATAGAAGTAGTGCAAATAGTAGCTTTAAGTCTGCACCTAATAACAATACTCCTAGTGTCAGCACTGTAGATGAAGCTGCCAAGGATAAGAATTCAAGTCAACCTAAAACAACAGATACTGCTGACACAACAGATACTGCTGATACAGGTGATGAGAATGTCTTTGGTAGTACTTCTAGTAGGAAGGACACTAATACATCAAAGTATGCAACATAAATTCCTGTTTCTGAAGGTATACAAAGTGTTGATTTAAATGATGATGAATATGAGTCTGAGGGTGAGGACATAAATATGTTGGGACAAATGTTTGAGTTACCAGAACCAGCAGTTGGCCAAATTGTTAGGAGAACTAGTAGGATGCCTGTCTTACCATCTAAATACAAAGATTATGCGCTTAATCAGAATCATAAGTATGGGATAGACAAGGTTGTTAAATATTCCAACTTAAGTTTTGATAACTTTGTTTTCACTTCTAGCCTTAATAAAATTCATGAGCCTACTACTTATGAGGAGGTTGTTAAAGACAACTGATAAGGTTTTAAAATGTACCTCTTTGAGGGGTCGTTTAAGCCCTTATTTGATCACTTTTGTATCCGTTATTACTTAATATCGTTCCTTTTCACTTTTGAGGTATCTTGAAGGCAAAATGCTGGAATGACACTTATTCGGACGAAAAGGCATCGATATACGAAGAAAATGGCCAAAGTCAAGAATCGAGACACTCAGGCTGCTGGAACTAAAGGGGACGGCGTCAGGGTTTACAAGTGATGGCATCAGGTTCTACTAGAGACGCCGTCAGACAAGTTTTGTGACGACTCAGTAGCCAAATTGTTCATTTACAAGTGACGGCTTCAGGTTTTAAAAGAGTAGGGCGTCGCAGCTCAGACGGCCTAGATTTGATCCAAACGACGTCAGAGACTGAAGGGGACGGCGTCACAAGCATAAGGTGACGCCGTCGCAAGACTAACGTGGACAAGACGAAACCCTAATAACGGCGACCCGACGGCGTCACAAATCAAAGGGTGACGCCGTCGCATGTGTAATCTTATATATAGAATCCGAATTTTTCAGTTTTCAGTGTGTAGTCTTTTGGAGTAAAAACCTAAACCGAACCAAGGCTGTCTTGTACAGTATTTTAGGGTTCCATACCCTATCTTACATCAAGATAAGTGTTTTACTTCATTAATTTAATTATGTCTTCCTTTGATTGTGTGTATGCTTGCATGTTCCCCATGTCCGGCTAATTTACTTGTGTGTTTGCTTAGGTAATATGAAACTTAGTTATTGAATATTGATTGGTTGTCTCTTATCTTAATTGTGATTGATCTAGTATTGCGATAGGTCATTCGTTGTGCTAATAATGCTTGATTAATCTTTGTTGAACCTTAGTTTATAATCACCTAGAGTAATTGTAGGCTATACATCCAAAGAATACCTTAGAGTTAAAGTTTATAAATCTTAGAGATTTTGTAGTCATTAACCTTTGGTAGCTTCAAAGAGTTAGGGATAAACGCATACCCTACGACCTTAGAAACACAACGCGATTAAGAATAAGGAGGTGACAATTCAACCATCAATAGGAGATAACTAGGGAGTAACAAAGCCAAAGCAAATACATTTTTAACTATCATACGAGCACACAATAATAGACATAGACTACCCTCACCTTAGTTCAGATAATTAGATAAGTAGAAGTAATCGGTAGAAATACCAACCCCCAAATCCAATCTCCGAGATTCGTACCTTTCCATTTCCTAAAAAACATAAAAAAGATAAAAAAAAAATAATCTTCCTCAACCCCAACCTTAGCGTAGTAACTTCTCACTAGCATTCCTATTCCCTTAGAGAACGATATCAATTCCCGTGGCTTACCCTAATACTACACTACAACGATTAGGTTCACTGCCTAGGGTGTTGAAAAACTTGCTCGACGAAAAGGAAGTTCATTTGACCCCGAACGTGCTGTGTAAGCGTTATCAAGTTTTTGGCGCCACTTTTTCCCATTTTTAGCTTCCTCGTAGTCTATCCCCCTTCTTCGTGACCTTTGTTAGTAATCCCATCACTTTTCATCATGGAAGGTGATAATCAACCACCATTCATCAACCTACCACCAAATGACCCGCCAAGAGGCCGTACTCTTGGTGAATACTCGAGACCAAGCCACCTAGGCTATAGGAACACCATTGAGCTTCCCAACCAAGCCCAAATTATGGCCCTGCGATCCGACACCATCCGGTTGGTGCAAAACGGATGTGCATTCCATGGACTTCGTTCCGAACATCCTAATCAGCATCTTAAGGATTTCCTTAAAATTGTCGATTCCATCGACCTCGATGCTACTACTCGGGAGACCACGCGTTTGCGTCTCTTCCAATTCTCTCTATGGGACCAAGCTAGTAATTAGCTTGAGTGACTTCCCGCCAGCTCCATCTCAAGTTGGGATGATCTCACCTCTCGTTTCCTTTCCCAATTTTTACCACCGGGAAGAACCACTAAGCTTAGGAATGATATCTTGATGTTCCAACAACGTCAAGGTGAATCTCATTATGAAGCATGGACTCGATTCAAGGACTTACTCCATAGAGTCCCTCATCACGGCATTGATCTTTGGCTTCAAGTCCAACTCTTCTACGATCATGTCAACTTCCCCACTAAGCGATCCATTGACCAAGCGGCCGGTGGAAAACTTAGTAATCTCACCGCGGAAGAATCATGGGGTATAATAGAGGACCTTGCTCTCTATGACAACGAAAGTTGGAATGACCCTCGTGAGTTGCCCAAAACCGTAAAGGCAATCTCCTTGCCTCCTATTGACTCATAATCTTCCGATCGTAGGATGCTCGAGCTTGAAGATCAAGTCAAATTCCTAATGAGCTCCTACGAAAATCCTAAGTCTTCACGCCAAGTGAAAAAAAAGTTTCTTCCTCATGTGAGCCGTGTAGTGGTCCTCATAACACGCGCACTTGCACAAGATTCCCCGAACAAGCTTCCGTTGATTACGCATCCTCGCGTACTAATGGAACGGGAGGAAGATTCCCTACAACACCCAGACCTAGGACTTTTAATGACGCCCGAGAAGCATGGAAGGGCAAGCCCGACTTTTATTAGGGACAAACCAAAGAATTCACATCCAATGATTTCTCATGGCCCCCATCTCACGGCCCTAACCAACAAAACATTGAGGGGATGTTGCAACACCTAGTCGCATCCCAAGAAGCTCAATAGCTAAGCTCTCGGACCGTTTTAACCAACAACAAGCCGAGATGGATAGGAAGATAGATAACCTCTTGAAAGCCATGACCAATAGTGATAGGAAGGTTAATGTTATCTCAACTCCCGAAACTTCCGGTGTAGAGATTAAGGACCCAAGTAAGCTAGCTAAGCACGTTCAATTCGTCAATACCATTACCTTAGTGAAACCTAATAGAACAAATGACGAAGCAAACCATGAAACGATACTTGAGGATAATGAAATACCTAGGAATGAAACAACCGAGGAAGTAGGTGAAGTAGACAATGACTATTTCAATAAGTTTCCTACGGAAGAAGAACTATCTTGCCACCCTCACTTAGTGCGTGACCTCCATAACATGTATGTCAGGAGAAGCCCTAGGATCAAGTTTGGGAACCCTTGGAATCTTAACATACCATGTTGCATAGGACACCTTTTCGTGGCAAAGGCCTACATTGACCGCAAGTCCCTAATAAACATAATGACTAGCACCTACTATAATTGGGTAATGAAGAAGCCTATCCCAACTAGGCAAGATCCCGATAATCCTAGGGTTAGTTGCAATTTTCTTGGTAGAGTTAAGGAATTGCCCGTGTATGTAGGTAGTTTCATGTTTCCTACGGATTTCATAATAGTGGATGACATTAGTACGGCCATAGATCCTAGCTTATCCCACGTTATTCTAGGGAAGCCTTTCATAGAAAGCACCGGGATGACTTATGATCCCTCATTAGGAATAGTGCGATTCAAGGATGAGACCGATGATGTAGCTTACCAAATGCCATTTAAGATTGAGAAGTTTTCATCACTCTCTAATGATGAAAAGGAACTTAAACTATCGGTCTACTATAGGAATGAGGAGGATAAGGAGAAAGGAGTAGATTATGTTATGGCCAAGATTTTCGGTTTCTATAAGGATTGCTTGAACTTAGGACCGGAATATAAAACCGAATGGGGAGAGGAAGACCTCTTAGAAAGGTGCATCATAGGGAACTTTTACAACATGGAATCCCCCACTAGGGACTGTCATAAGGAAGAAGGTGACGGTAACGAGATCACGTAGGGGTACGACTTCGAGTCTAGCTAGAAGACTCATAAATAAAGAAAAGCGCTTCGTGGGAGGCAACCCATGCTTAATTGTTTGCTTGTTTGTGTCGTGTACCTTTTATTTAATGTCTATTCTCATGTTTAAATTGGTAAAAATTCTTTATTTTGTCTTTAACCTCGTCTTAATTACATATAAAGGTATTTTACATAAGGGATAAGTGTAGGGAGGATTACACACGTTTTCAAAAGAAACGTAAACATGAGAATTTCAATTAATTAAAAGATATACATGTGTGTTTGTTCGAGTCAAATGCTTGTATCGAGTCATAATGGATGTTTTGCAGGAAATTTTTCCAGATTCTAAAGATAAAAAATTTCCAGATTTTTTTCCAGATTTTTTTCCAGAAAATCACAGATCAGTTTCTGTCAGGATAACCTGACGGCGACAGAATCGCAACCTGACGGCGTCAGGAAGGAGCAGAAACAACTGATTACTTTTTCTCGTTTTCTGAGCTACTTATAAATTTTTAGAATTTTCCAGGTCTTAATTTTCCAGAAAATCTGTAAACATCCATTCCACAAGCATTATATCCTAGTTTATTAGAGTCCTATATATATTTTTACCGCCGATTTTACGCAAAGGTTTCGTTTATTTTCTTCAAGTGTGCAGGTTTAATTTACCAAGAAGAAGATACATAAAATGAGAAGGAGCTTTTCACGCAAATATTCTTCTTGAAGAAAGATGTAACCACCACTTTACACGGATCCTACCGAGCTAATCAGGGGAGTATTAGTTTCTTTCGTCGTTTATTACCTTCCGTTATCATAAATTTGATACTTTCGGGGAACATTGGGGACAATGTTCAGTTTAAGTGTAGGGAGGGAAAATAAAACAGGAACTTTGAAACTATGCTTATCCTTGACTATTTGCCTTGTCCAATTGCATTTGTGTAATAAACCATGAGAAATATCGGTTAGGGTAATTTTGGCACCAAATTTAAAATTTTTCATGACATATAGGAGTGGGCCATTAGTCTTAATAAAGCGTCTCATGGATAGGAAATTATATGACTAGCACAAAAAAACCCTTTACCACTTCAATTCCACCCAAAATGTGAGGATCGCCCTTAGATTTGTAGGAATTAAAGCATTCATCTTTAATGCTTAGAGTGTGAACCGGTAGTATAATAGATTCTAGAACTTGTTTTGTGATGCATCCTGAGATCGCTAGTAAGACTACACTTGTGTAGTTAGGAATAACTAAATGATAAGAGGCATTAGGACAACCCTTGTTTGATACCCGTAATATAATTACTTCTTCCACATCGGTTGAGTAATTTCCCCACACCCTTGCGTTGTACTCATATTTAGTACACGATACCCCTAGTTAACCCCTCAGAGCCTATCCTTTTCGCGGTTCTCGAGATGTTTCGGTTTTTCGGAATATCAATGAAGAGCATTGTTTACAATCCACCCCCAAATGTACACCCAAATCTCCTTAGCCAACCTTGTATGCACTCACTTTTAGTGCATTATTGTTATCACACTAAACCCTTAGTTCAATTATCTTGTTGCTTGCATAAGTTGCTAAGTCGAGTCATATCCTTTGTACATAGTTTTGGGACGATCGGGACTCATGGGAAAAGTTAAATTTTATGAGATGACGGGAAGGGAACGTTAAATTCAAATTCCCTTCATTTGCGTAATAATGTACTCCAAGTGTTTTGATCTTTTCAATTCGGGTCAAATTAGTGTTAGAATAATAAAAACTCAAGTGTAGGGATGTGCCTATAAATCCCTATCATTTTGATGTTATCGTAGAGGATGGTAGAGTAAAAGTGTATGAAAAAAAATCAAAAAAAAAAAATCGAAAAAAAATAGAAAAAGAGAAAAAGAAGAAAAAAGGGTGTTGAGAAAAAAAACCGGGCTACCATCCTACATCTATCTTTTAATTTATGTTTGTTTGTTTCAGTTATCTAGAGTTTAGAGTGTCGAGTATTGGCTTAGCAACGCCATTCTTCGCATGCTTGTAACATGAAGATTTTTGACTTGCCACCACTAAATAGCCTATCCCACCAAACCCTTTGTTTCCCTACCGTAAGCCTAACATTACAACCCTTTAAAAGACCTCTTGGATAGTATTTCCTAGGTGCTTACGCCAAAGCGATGGAGGTTTGATCTAGTCTCAAGCCTATGGTAATCTATGTACTAGGACCGGTTAATGAGTGTTTATCTTCCATTTCCAACTTGTTATATTTCATATACACCCGAGAGATGTGAGTATCCAAACACCCCATGTGAGGTGCTAGTATGTAATTTTCGTGCTTGTTATGACTTTTGCGGGGCTTATATGTTTTGTGGATCGTTCTAAACTAATGCTTCATGACCCCTGGCTTATAAATCAATTGGCTAAAAGCACATTTGCTTGAGGACAAGCAAATACCAAGTGTAGGGATATTTGATAAGGTTTTAAAATGTACCTTTTTGAGGGGTCGTTTAAGCCCTTATTTGATCACTTTTGTATCCGTTATTACTTAATATCGTTCCTTTTCACTTTTTAGGTATTTTGAAGGCAAAATGCTGGAATGACACTTATTCGGACGAAAAGGCATGGATATACGAAGAAAATGGCCAAAGTCAAGAATCGAGACACTCAGGCTGCTGGAACTAAAGGGGACGGTGTCAGGGTTTACAAGTGAAGGCGTCAGGTTCTACTAGAGACGCCGTCAGACAAGTTTTGTGACGACTCAGTAGCCAAATTGCTCATTTACAAGTGATGGCTTCAGGTTTTAAAAGAGTAGGGCGTCGCAGCTCAGACGGCCTAGATTTGATCCAGACGACGTCAGAGACTGAAGGGGATGGCGTCACAAGCATAAGGTGACGCCGTCGCAAGACTAACGTGGCCAAGACGAAACCCTAATAACGTTGACCCGACGACGTCACAAATCAAAGGGTGACGCCGTCGCATGTGTAATCTTATATATAGAATCCGAATTTTTCAGTTTTCAGTGTGTAGTCTTTTGGAGTAAAAACCTAAACCGAACCAAGGCTGTCTTGTACAGTATTTTAGGGTTCCATACCCTATCTTACATCAAGATAAGTGTTTTACTTCATTAATTTAATTATGTCTTCCTTTGATTGTGTGCATGCTTGCATGTTCCCCATGTCCGACTAATTTACTTGTGTGTTTGCTTAGGTAATATGAAACTTAGTTATTGAATATTGATTGGTTGTCTCTTATCTTAATTGTGATTGATCTAGTATTGCGATAGGTTATTCGTTGTGCTAATAATGCTTGATTAATCTTTGTTGAACCTTAGTTTATAATCACTTAGAGTAATTGTAGGCTATACATCCAAAGAATACCTTAGAGTTAAAGTTTATAAATCCTAGAGATTTTGTAGTCATTAACCTTTGGTAGCTTCAAAGAGTTAGGGATAAACGCATACCCTAAGACCTTAGAAACAAAACGCGATTAAGAATAAGGACGTGACAATTCAACCATCAATAGGAGATAACTAAGGAGTAATAAAGCCTAAGCAAATACATTTTTAAGTATCATACGAGCACACAACAATAGACATAGACTACCCTCACCTTAGTTTAGATAATTAGATAAGTAGAAGTAATTGGTAGAAATACCAACCCCCAAATCCAAACCCCGAGATTCGTACCTTTCCATTTCCTAAAAAACATAAAAAAGATAAAAAAAAAATAATCTTCCTCAACCCCAAACTTAGCGTAGTAACTTCTCACTAGCATTCCTATTCCCCTAGAGAACGATATCAATTCCCGTGGCTTACCCTAATACTACACTACAACGATTATGTTCACTGCTTAGGGTGTTGAAAAACTTGTTAGGCGAAAAGGAAGTTCCTTTGACCCCGAACGCGCTGTGTAAGCGTTATCAACAACAGATGTGTAGAGGCAATGAATCAAGATGTTGAGGCTTTAAATAGAAATGGTACATGAATAATTGTTGAATTGCCTGCTAGTAGAAAAGCTATTGGCTATAAATGGGTATTCAAAGTTAAGTATAAGGCTAATGGTGAGGTAGAAAGATTTAAGGCAAGATTAGTTGCCAAAGGTTTTAATCAAAGGGAAGGTATTGATTATGAGGAGACTTTTTCTCCAGTTGTGAAAATTGTCACTATAAGATGTGTTTTGAGCATAGTTGTTAATAACAAGTGGCCTTTATTCCAACTTGACATTAATAATGCATTCTTATATGGTGAGTTAGAAGAGGATGTGTATATGGCTTTACGAGAAGGTTTTTTCTGATAAGAATTATAAAAGAGTTTGTAAACTGGTTAAGTCATTATATGGATTAAAACAAGCCCCAAAAAAATGGAATGCGAAATTAACTTATGTGCTTAAAGAAAATGGTTTTGTGCAAAGTCGAAATGATTTCTCTTTGTTCATTAAGAATGATAATGATGTTTTGTTGATATTGTTGGTTTATGTTGCTGATATCATTATCACTGGGAATAATATTGATGAAATTAATCAGTTTAAGAAAATTTTAAGTTCCAAGTTTTTGATAAAAGACTTAGGAAAGCTCAAATATTTTTTGGGAATTGAAGTTCTTGATATTATGAACGGTATTTGTCTTACTCAAAGGAAATACTGCACTGAACTATTAACAGATTTTGGTATGCTAGGTTGTAAACCATGCAGTACTCCTATTGAGACAAATCCTGACCATAACTGGTTTTGCAAGTTTTTTGGTTTGTATAATGTGTTTCAGGAAAAGTCAAGAGAACAAGATAAAGTTGATGGGGGAGCTCCAGGAAGCTAAAGCTTATGGGGGAGTGTTGAAAGGATAAACTTCAGCTCAAACACATGGGTCTCTATGTATATCACCAATAGTTCAAGACTAAAGTGTACCTGCCCAAATTATTGAAGGACTAAAGGTGTTGACATTTGAAGACTCAGAGGGCTTATTAGTAACATTCATAATGAGGAGTATATAAAGATTTCATTAGTGATAAATTGTTATGATCACTATTATTTTTCCGTGTGTTTGTATATTTTCTCTCTCTTGTTCTCTGAGTAGAAGAGAAACCCTAGATTGTGTACTAATTTCTTTCTTGTTTCCGTATTGTAAACCATAACAGCTATTCTATAGCTTAATTGTTTTAATAAAAGAGTGAGCCAAGGGAAGGTTGGTTGGGTTCATTCTAGTCGAATCTGTGTTAAACTACTTTGGATTATAAGTTTCTACAGGTGTGTCTCCTTTAGAGTTGCATACGGCTGCAAAGGCTCTATTGAGGCATGGGCCAAGGATGCCGCCTCAGTGTTGTGAGGAATTGACACAAGTATGAGCTATGAAGGATGTTCAAATTAGATGCTACTGAATGTTTCCTTTTTATTTAAACTTCTAAAAAAAACCTTGCTGCTGAGAATGGAACATTACCTTTATTGAGGCCACTCAACCATTCAACTTCACCAAAGTCGGCAAAAAAAGGCCTGATGACAAAAACCTTAAGAATTATTACTGATTGCAAATAGTTTTTGTTCTTTGACATTTTAATCAATTTGGTATGAATAATTACCTTTAGGAGTCTAAACTTTTTAAGTGTCAGTTTTCGCTTTGAGGTATTTTGTAATGGTTACTCGTACGAAAGTAAGACTTTCTTAGAGTGGCACTAATTGTGGGAAACGGTGTACACTTTTATTATAAAATCAGATTACAAATAATAAATAACAGAAACTAAATAATAACAGAAAATTAAATAACAGACAGAACGGGGTATAAAAGCAGAAGACATACACTATTCAACGATAATTAAATAAAACAGTAAATGTCGTGGCACGAGGCTCGTGTTTAACACGATTCCCTTAAAACAGATTCGCCGTCTGTTTCCCAGGGTACAACGTACACAGCTGTTGTGCAGCCGAACTAGACACACTTGCCCGGAAGATCACAGAAACTCTGCGTGTTTCTGATCGAAGAGAATACTGGAAAAATTGTAGCTGAGAAGCTGCGTTTTTTGATGTAAAAAACGAATGAGACATGACAATTATTTATACTAAACCCCAATCTTGTTCTCCAAGATAAAATATTTACCAATTTTAAACAAATCTGTTATTACTAAACATGATTTGTATATCTTTTATTTATCACAAAATATTCTGTATAACTTAGTTAATAAGTTAAAATCTATTCCTAAAATAGATTTACAAAAAACTGCAAAAGAAAGCTTTTATTTATCACAAAATATTCTGTATAACTTAGTTAATAAGTTAAAATCTATTACTAAACTTATTAACTTATACAGAAAACTGGAAAAGGCGCGTAGGCGAACTTTCGAAGCTGCATTCGTGTCTACAGATCGCGCGGGCTCGCATGAGTTCAGACCAACCTAAAGGAAATTGATAGCCAATACTATAATATCCTTATAAACAAGCATTCACTTCTTGTTTTGGGCGATGTGGGATACATCGTCTATAATAGTTCCTCAAAAAACATTGTCTCAGATACGACGCTAAATAGTGACATAGAAGATGATGCCGACGCATCTAAAAATGAAATTAATGAGCCTGAAAATGGTTCTATGTTGGATTCAGATATCAATTCTAAACCTACAAATGTATCTGCTAAACAAAATGGATCTGTAAACGTAAGTTCTGATGATCCAGTAATTGCTACATGCGGTTCAAAGTTATCTTTATTAGGGCGTGGACCACATGTGAAGCATGTTGTTGATTATCTGCTGAAGGAACATGGGGAATATGGGATTCGTGATTTTTTTTAAAGATGGAGACAAGTGTTTGTTGAAGCTATCAATCCTCGCTTAATTTTAGCTAGTGAAACTAGAAAAATCAACAAACATTCGGTTTTAAAAAAGAGGTTTATAACCAGATATCAGTTTTGAAAAATAAAAGGTGGTGGTGATGGTTGTGTTGTGGTGATAGATAAAAGGGTAAATGCAAAAAATGTCCTTGCAAAAAAAATTCATGTAGAAGGCGAGGGTAAATTAGTCATTTCACATGGCCACTAACGAAAAAATTTAACAATCATTAGCAAAAAAGGGAAATTTGCAACTACAGTAGCGCCTAAGGGGCATTTATTGCAAAAAGCCCAAACGTTAGATACACAGCTCGCAAATTTTTAAAATTAAAATATTTTTCACAAAATTGGCAAACATTAGAAACATATTGCGGTTTACTAAAAAAAAAAAAAAAAAAAAAAAAAATGACACAACAAATGTTGGAACTTAGATGAAACACACCCCTTCGGCCCTTCCTGACTCATTCATTACTGTTTGTATTATCTATACTACATATAATAGAAAAACGGTTAAAGGTGAAAAGTTGAAAAGTTGAAATTGGTCAAATGAGATAGAAATGCATAGTGTAATTAATGCTCTTATTAAAACACCCCATTACTTAAAAGTACAATAATTTATTCACATTGTACAACCAATTAAAAACACATTTACCAAATTAAAAACAACCAATTAAAACACCCCTTACTAAAAAGTACAATAAAATTTTCATAACGTACAATTTAAAGAAGCTACAACATAATCCAAAATATAAAATAGTTAAACAAACTAATTAATGATATTTTTAAAACACCCTAAAATGAAAAGTGCATGTTATTATACACATTATACAAATTAATAAAACACACAAAACTTAATACAAGCTAACAAGTTGATGTTACATATAGTTTTGAAAACCGGACCGGACCGGACTAACGTGTTCAACCGGGAACCGGTGTCGCCACCGGTTTTCGGCTAACCAATTAAAGACATCCGAAACGAACAAGAGATGACCCGTTAAACCGATACAAACTGGTGAATCAGGTCTCATCGAGATCTTTTCACGTTCTATTTTGAACGTTATACGAAACACTTACCACAATATTGCATATCGTTAATTGTCTGCCGCTATAAACCGATGCCGCTAGACACGGGTACTCGCCAGTGTAACAATTATTTCTTTAAATACATTCTAAAATGAAATATCACTTCAATATGATACATGTCTGATCTTGAAAGAGACGAACAATATATCTCAAAAGTCACATGCACACATTATCTTTTGTGAAAAAAAGTTTAATTGAACTTTTCATGACAGTAAATTATTAAAATGAACAGTGCACATGTATTTTATCAACGATTAATACATAAAGATGTTACTAAATTAAAAAAAAGAAAAAAAAAATTGTTTATGAACTAAATTTTGTTTTGTTCACTTGAATTACTGAACTTATAGGAAGCATACTCTCCTATAATTTCATGTTAAGCAAAGTGACTTGAACGTATATGTTTGGATAAGTTAAGTAACATAAATGTCGTGTTGTTACAAGTTCAGTGATGTTTACGTATATGTTTATAAGTTCAGTGATCTCAAAATGTCATGTTCCATAAGTTCAGTAACCTAAGTGAAAAAAATAAAAGTTCGATACCTTAGACGCATTTCTTTTAAAAGCTTAGCAACATATTTGTATATTAACCCTTTTATCAAAATGGACTTTCGGGCGAGCTTCCGATAGATATCTACGAAACTAGCTAGTGCGCATCAAACACACTTGCGCGTGTCAAATGACTCGTGCGCATACTAGCATGCACACTCAATACCCCCTGCACGCTCCTAGCCCTACGCGCATTGAGAATAAGCCAAAAGCAAATAAGTACACAAAAATCTATAAACAAAAAACCTTAGCGTGCATCAAAAATTCATAAATGACTCGCGCATGCTAGACTCACGCGTGCTAATGCCCTAAGGCATCCACACTTTGGGGGCATCAAAATATCATATTCATTAACGTTGATATAGATTAAAAAAATCATGAAGGTATAGATCTCTTAGCCACAAATGTTTTAGGATGAAGATGAAAATGGTGTTTTTTGAGAGAGAAAGTGTATTATATACTACTAAGTGTACAATTATTTCATTATATGGCTTAAACCAAGCTCTCAAATGATGGCATCAAAAATTACGTCATGCCATGCTACAGAGTGAATTAAACATTAATGAATGTGACAAGTTTTTTTTTTTCTATTTTTTTTTTTTTTTTTTTTTTTTTTAAGAATATTTGTTGTTCCCGTTTACTTAGTTATTAGCTATATAAGTTAACACTTGAGTAATATGTATACTAACAATGGTTTCAAATTTACATGATATCAATTAAAACACAATATAATTCTTTTCAATGTTTAACTTTTTATTGATAGATATCAAAGAATTATACCCAAAGTGAAATAATACTTGGGATTGAATGACACATATGTATATATGTGATGTTCTCACTAAACTTAAACACTAAACCAAAGTTAAGTGTTTAAGTAAGAACTATCTATACTACTTTATAATGTATTTAGGACTTTTATTTTTAAAAGTCTTAAAAATTTTAAGCTTACACACTTGCTATTATTAGAAGTCCTTTTTTCAAAAATAAAAAATAGAAATTCAATTTAATTAAAGAATACCACTACTAATGCAATATGCACAATGAATTGATGCACTAACATATACTCTATTGACTGGTCAACACCTACAATTAATGATGTTATTTAAAACACTCTCTTTATGAAAAATACAATTAATAAAACACATTGTACAAACCAAACAAGCTACTTGACACAATAAACAAACAAAATAATATAAACCAAGCAAAGCTCCATCACACTTAGTAATGTGTAGATATTTATCGTACAAATTTAATGAAGCATATCATACCATCTCCTACCTACTTGCGACTACAAGCCAATGTTAACCACTATGATCTTTTACACCCATAGTATTAAGGACTACCGTATTTATATTGTCGCAACATCGCGTGGTTATCCTACTATTAGTAATGAAATGGTTTGCTATGATTAAAGCTATTACATCCTAAATTTATCGACATACATAAATTTATTATCATAGGAAATGTGTAATCAAAAGACATTGTTTGCTAAAACGTTTAAATACAGGGTACCCGCCGCCGCAACGCGTAGGTACCCTGCTAGTATGAACCAATAAATAAATGAATCTCATAAATGGACTTTTTAGACATAAATTAATCTCATAAGTAAATGACAAAAGGTGACCCTCAACCCTAGCCACCGCCATGTCTCTTCCGATCTAACACCTTGATTGAATCTTCCGATCTCCCTTCAATCCAATTGTTTCTTTACGGTTCATTTTCGCTCTTCTGTTCGTCTTTGTCCATGGGGCCTCGTAACGAGAACTCCCTTCAATCCAATTTTGATCAAACTTTCAAGTTCTCCAAATCGGTGTTTATTACTAATTTCCCTGATGGTTGCAATAATACGAATCTATGGAAGGTGTGCAATGACTACGGCACCGTGGTGGATGTGTTCATTCCAAATAAGAAATCAAAGTCAGGGAAGCGATTTTCTTTTGTATGATTCATTAAGGTTCTCAATTTAGAACGACTAATTGAGAATCTCAATACTATTTGGATTGGTCGATTCCATTTAATTGCTAACCCTTCTCGATTTGAAAGGCCTAAAGCTTCCCCTATTCATAAAGGTTCGCCGGAGTCCCGTGGTAATGCAGCGGGTTTTAAGCAACCTATGGTTCAGGGTCAAGGTGGATCATATGTGAATATGGTTAATGGCGTCTTTAATGTGGATGCTTCTGGTCCTGTTTATCTTCTTCATCCGCTTTGGTGTTAGACGAATCATGTGCTGTTGAATGCGACTTATCGAAGCATGTTATGGGTAAAGTAAAAGATGTTAACTCTATTCCCAATTTACAAAATATTCTTAGGGATGAAGGTTTTTCCGATGTTAATTTGATTTATCTAGGGGGTTTGTGGGTGATGTTAGAATGTGATAAGGTGGACACCAAGGTGAGTCTGATGCGTCACACAGGTGTTAAATCATGGTTCTATGTTATTCAAGACGCGGTTCATGATTTTGTTAGTGACGAGCGTATTGTTTGGGTGGATATTGAAGGAATCCCACTAAATGTGTGGTCACGCGAAACATTCATAAGAATCGGCAAGAAATGGGGTGAAACGTTGGATATTGAAAATAACGTTGATTCATCTTTTGGTCATAAACGTTTATGCGTTATGACCAAACAACCTTTATCAATATTAGAATCTTTCAAGGTTATATTCAAAGGTAAGGTAATAATGGTCCGTGCAAAAGAATTATTTACATGGAACCCAATCTTTTTGTCACACAAGGAGACGGAATATAATTCAGATGGCGAATTTGTTCATTCAAAAAAAGGATCGGTTCATTCTTGGGATAAGGAGGAGACGTCTAACGATGGTAGTGAGAGTGATGTTGAAGAAGTTTCTGAGACAATTTTTGGTGATAATTCATCTTCCCCAATTAATAATCATGATGAGTTGAGTAAGCAACATTCAGAGGACCCGTTCAAGATTTATGATATTCTGGAAAAACAATCAGCTGGAGGAGCATGCGAGGTCAGTCCATCTTTGTCACATTCGCCATGTTTTACCCCAGTTAAAGGCGATGAGGAGTTTCCGTCGGTGGTGAATGCTAAAGTAATGAATAATTCACAGGATTTTTTTTTCAGGATGCTAATAGTGATTCTGTGAATCCGAGTGTTATTAAAACAAGAGGTTCCGTTCTGGGAATATTGGAGGATATGATTCGGGTAGGACAAGCTATGGGTTAATCAATGGATGGTTGTCTGAAGGATTTTGAACGTATCATTGGGAACCAAGGAGCTGATGATGTTCATAGATGAATATTTTATCCTTAAATATTCAAGGTCTTGGTCACAAGACGAAAAAGGAGTGGATAAAGGAGTTGACTTCAAAAAACAAAATTAATGGCAATACAGGAAACTAAGATGCATAGTATTTCTCATATGGAAGTGAAATTCATGTGGGGAAATTCTAATTACGATTATGTTTATAGTGAGGCATTAGGGAATTCAGGTGGTAATCTATGTGTGTAGGAGGCGAGCATTTTTAAGAAAGATTATGCTACGATTTCGGATAATTTTGTGGGTATTTATGGGACATGGTTACCTAGTAATTCCAAGATTCTTTTCGTGGCTATTTATGCTCCGCAGCAAGCTTCTTGTAAGCATGTGTTATGGGAGTATGTTTCGTCGTTGATAGGCCGCTGGAATGGAGAGACGATTATTTTGGGCGATTTTAATGAGGTTCGTTCTATTGATGAAAGACGTGGTTCGTGTTTCAACCCATCTAGTGCCTGAGTTTTCGATCATTTCATTTCCTCGTCGGGTCTTGTTGATGTTAAACTGGAAGGGTACGCTTTTACATGGTTGCATCCCTCGAGGTCTAAAATGAGTAAATTAGACAGGTTCCTTGTATCTATAGGTATTTTTTCGATCTTTCCCTCAATTTCAGTGTTATGTCTATCGGATCATCGGCCGATCCTTTTATGTGAGGTTTTTTCGAATTTTGGCCCGATTCCCTTTCGGTTTTATCACTCTTGGTTTAACTTGGAGGGGTTTGATGATATGGTGGAACAAACTTGGCGTTCGTCCTCTCACTCTGATGCTAATAGAATGATTCGGTTTAAGGAAAAATTATAGGATCTCAAGTCTTCCATTCGTTGCTGGGTCAAGGATAGGAGATCAGGTAGGTCAGGTGAATTAAACTCTATTAAAAATGAGTTGAGTGCTATTGATAAAGAAGTGGACTGTGGGGATGTTTCGGATTCTAGTCTTTTTAGACGTATGGAATTACAACGTAAGCTCCATGAAATCATTCAGATGGATGCCAAAGACTCGTTTGAGAATCTAAAGTTAAATGGGCCATAGAGGGGGACGAAAACTTGAAATTTTTTCATGGAATAATTAATATAAAACGTTATCACCTTGCAATTCGTGGAGTATTTGACAAGGGCAATTGGGTCACTGATCCGGGTATGGTCAAAGAGGCTTTTTGTAATCACTTTGAGGCTCGATTCAAAAAACCTACTACTCAACAGTTTCTGCTTAATTTTTCTTTTAATAAGAGGTTGTCTCAAGCTTCTGATTTGGAAAGAAGTGTGATTCGAGATGAGATTCGATTGGCTATTTGGAGTTGTGGGGAGAATAAATCTCCTGGCCCGAACGGGCACACATTTAAGTTTTTAAGAAATACTATAACTTTGTTGGTCCTGATCTATGTGAGGCAGTCGAACCCTTTTTTGTGACCGGCTTGTTTTCAAAGGGGTGCAACTCGTCATTCATTGCCTTAATTCCAGAAGTCGCGGACGCCAAATTTGTTAATGATTTTTGGCCTATAATTTTGATTGGGTGCGTATATAAGGTTGTCACGAAGGTCCTTGCTAATTGGTTGGCTTTGGTTATTGCGGATCTGGTTTCCGATACCCAATCTACGTTCGTTGCTAACAGACAAATCTTGGATGGTCCTTTTATTTTAAATGAGATCCTTCACTGGTGTAAAAGGAAGAAAAAACAAGCCATGTTCTTCAAGGTTGACTTTGCTAAGGCTTACGACTCGGTTCGATGGGACTTTTTATTAAATGTTGATGGATCTAAACACACACCTTGTGTTAGTGATATTTTGAGTTATATTAATAAGCACGCGAAATATACTTAGTAATACTTAGAAGACAGATTATATGATGTAATGTAAGTAAGAACAATAAACACAAAGCTCCAATATTATTAAGAAATAATACGAGTGATCTTGCTTATCACTAGGGTTACACCTTGAAGCTAATATGAATAATACGTATGTAATTCTTTTTCTAAACAATGACCTAGGATCTCCTTTTATAGCACAAGGAGTCCTTTACAAGATAAGTATAAACCTAACAATATAGAATATACACAAGATCTTTTCTATACTTATCAATACACGGATACATAACAATTATCCTAATAGCAGTGGTAATATTTGTATTAGCAGTAGTAATGAGTTTCCACTGCTAGTGTAATCTTTAGCAGTGTTAACTACAAGACTATCAGTGGTAACTGTTAGTATTATTCCCAATAATCCTCCCCTAAACTTATGATTTCTCTGCAAATCAATAAGTTTCTTCAATCTTCATTATCTGCAAGGATTTGGGGAATTCTTTCAAACACTTCATCTTCTTCTCAATGCTTAAATAGCTCTTGAACATTGATCTTGAAGCCAGAGTAACAATGCTCTGACCTTCTCATTATCTTCATGAACTCTTATAGTAGTACACAACATCACAGTGAAAGTTCTAGCTCTGAGTGGATATTCTTTCTCAGCAAGCATGAATGCATCTACTCCATTTGCTGTAGAAACATGATGAACTTCACATGAATCATAGTAGAACCATTTAGTACTAGGACATGAACATGAGAATTTCCAGAAATCATCATTAACATCTGGTTCATAGAGCCTTCTAAGATTAACCCATAACTGCATCTCCTTCATATCTTTGAGATCTTCAACATCAAACCTTTCTTGAACTAATTTCCATAATGTATCAAGATCATCTCTGTCATAAGCTTTGATGAGATCTTCAAATTGAATGAATGATGAAGTTTCACCACCTAGCCTTGTAATCTTCCATGTTGGAGCAAAGTTGCTAGCAGTAAACACTTCCCAGTAAATGATAGGATGTCTGACTTGAAGTGGTTCTGGATAAAAATCTTCTTCTTCTATCACAATCATTTCAGTCAGTTGTTTTTTAGTGAATTTCTCAGTTGGAACTTCTTGTTCTTCAACAAACTTTGTCTTCTTAAATGTCTGAGATTCACTATCTTTGGCCTTTCTCTTCAAATTAGGATACCTTCTTGCTTCTTCTTCAGAGTCCATTGGAATAAAATCTTTATCTTGTCTTTGAACTCTGTAGTAGATACTTTCAACTTTATCATCAGGCATTCCTTTGAATTGATGTCTTTTCCAGCCACCAACCTTGCAACAATAATCTTTCATCATTGAAATCACATGTGCCTTTGTTGGTTGTCTTGGTTTCTTTTGGCCCTTCTTGACTGAAACAATAGCATCTTGAAGTGCTTGATTATTCTTCATCTGAATAAAGTCCTTTAACTGTGCTGTTCTTTGATCTTCAGTTAAAGACTTATCAGCCACAAGGTCAATTGTTTTCTTCTTGATCACTGGATCATTTGCAATCAAGAAATCAATTTCATCTTCAGTAGGTACATAGCTGAACTCTGGAGTCTTCTCTCTGAATATTGTAGGTGGAACAGTGGAAAGTGGATCTTCCAATCTATCCAGCCTTTTAGCCTCCATAAAGCTTGCAATCTCCAATTCTTCAAGCTTTTTCTTTTCAGCAACTTCAACTTCATAAATCTTTCTTGCAACTTCTTCATCATGAGCAATCTGAACTTGTTCTTTCTTTGAAATCTTTCTTCTTGTTTGCTCCTTGCTTTGCATAACAGCTTTACCTTTGTCTTTCTTTTGTATATCAATTTCTTCACTTGCAGTGGCAATATCATGTCCAGTAGTGGGAATATTTGGCTCTGAAGTGGAAATTGGATCAGTGGTAAAATCAGCAGTTGCAGTACTAAAAATGTCTTACTCTAGTTGCTCTTCGTGAGTATCAGCTTCCTCTGCACCTTTACTAGAAACCCCTTCATCTTCAAAATCAATTCTCCTCCCCTGAGTTTCAGCATCTGTTTTCCTCCCCTGTTTGGGAGAATTTCCCAAATCTTTATTAAAATCAGCTGAATCACCATCATCAAGTGAGGATGAAGATGATATCACTAGCTTTGCAGTTTTCCTTTTCTTTTTCAACCCCTGCAACTCTTCTTTCAAGGTCTGAATCTCCTCTTTTAAGTGTGTAATGTCCTTGGCATGCTGCTTCTTTACATGTGCCAGGTCTTGTTGTAGAGATTCAACCTGCTTGGCTAAGTTGGTACACATATCCATCAATTCCATTTGTTGCCCACTGCCCTCAACACTTCCAACTGTGTGACCTGTTGGGAGAGGTGAATCATGGGGCAATGGCTCAGATTCCTCCCTAGTTGGACTAGGTTGAAGTCTAGAACCACCACTGCTTGTTCCTAAACCAAAAGGATCAGGGACATGCTGTGTTATAATGAGAGAAGTTGGCTGTTTTGACCTCCTCTCATAGGTGTGAGAAACTGGTGGTGTATAATCAATGTTTGGAACAATGATTATGGGTGAAGTTTTGACCTGTGAAATCTTTGCAAGCATTTGAGGAAAAAGAGGTGTAATAGTCATATTGCCATCTTTGTTCATATTTTGAAAAACTTTAGGCTTAAGGAAACGGATTTTATAAACTCTAATGTGGGGTTGCAGTTGAAACTCATTTAGCACTGCTTGCACAAACCTTGGATACATCAAAATTTTTGTTGAACTCTTTACATTTCCTTGCATACTTTGAAAAATATAATATGACCAATGAAAAGTCCTATCTAAAGCTAGATAAACCAAAGGGTAAGCCATGGTTGAACTGAATTGTTCATAAGAAGTTTTCTTAGGACTTAGGCAATGTAAAAGAGTATGTATCAAAAATCTCCAATGGGGACAAAAACCACTCTTTTTGAAAGTAGCCTTTTTGTCAGTGGTATCATACCCCAAGGATGAAAGATGTGTATGAATTTCGGGCATGGGTAATGTGATAATACCATTGAGATCATCCAATTGGAGAATTCTCCTCAAGGATGCCTCAGTAACATCAATGGTAACTGTGGAAAACTAGAAGGGGGGTTGAATAGTTTTACCAATTAAAACTTCCTTTTAAATATTAAGATCGACTTATGTCAATCTATTTAGTTGTTTATGTTGGACGTTGATAGATAGATATATAAACGTGTAATGAAAGATAAAGAGTAAGAAGCACATCACCACGACACAAGTTATTTATAGTGGTTCGGCTACAAGGACACCTTCCTTGCCCTACTCCACTCCCCGAGTCACCTACTCGAGAGTTCGTAAACACTACACCAACTCCTTATGGCGGAGAAGCCTTCACAACGTCGCTTAACCTTTTTCCGGTACAAAGCTAAATACTGGGTTCCTTCACACCAAGGCGAACCACACCTAACACAACGTCGCCTACCCTTTATACGGTGCTAGGCTAACCACCGAGTTCTTTCACACCAAGGAGAACTAATCCTATCACAACGTCGCCTACCCTTTATTAGGTACTAGGCTAAGCACCTAGTTCCATTACTATGGAGGAACTACTACCCTTCACGACACAACACCTAATCTCAAGGAGATCCACTCCTTGTTACAACATCATCAAGGATATCACAATCCTTGGAAATAAACAAATACTTATATGTATAACGATGCACCTCATCGATTATACGACCTAGGCATTCTTCCCAAATGCGACTTGATTTGATTCATCGGCATCCTTCACTAATGCCTTCGTCTTGACATCTTTAGCATTTTTCACTAATGCTTTGACACGGATGATGAGCACCTTTCACTAATGCTTTCATCTTGACACTTTCGGCATTCTTCACTAATGCCTTCAACCCAACATCTATGGAGAAAGGAAGAACTATCAACAAGAGAACCTTAGTTGTCTTGATGATGACGAAGCATGGCAACTCATGGACTTGAGCTTGCACGTCTTCAAGAAGTGATGATCTCTCCTTTAAGAGGAACCTAGAAGATCACATGTTAGGTCACTAGTTTTACAACACAAGCTTATATAGAAAGAGATAAGGCGATTGAACAAGTATCAAACACACACACAAACAATATAAGACACGGTTATGCGTAGGTGAGTGAATGAATAGAAAACTTGAACAACCAACCCTCAAATGAGGGTTTACAATAGTTTATATAGGCAAGGAGCTAGGGCAACACTCCCTCTCCTTCCCTATTCCTTATTGGGCTTGGGCCTCAGCTTATGGGCCTTCTACATAAGCTGGACCTTAAACAAACATAAAGGCCAGAATAAAGCTACCTATTACATATGAAATATAAATACTTGAAATACTGTTTAGGAGTGATTCCAACAATCTCCCCCTCAAGTATATATATGAATAACGGTGAAGGCGTTGATGTAATAGTAGCTGTGACGTCTTCTGACATTCTCCTTTCTTGTGAGAAGAATTGCCTTGGTTCGAACAATCTCCCCAGTGTAGAGAGATAGTTATCTTTGTGCAGTTTTGCTTTGACGTCATCATTAACTTTGTTCTTTGATTTATTGTTCTTTGTGGTGAAAGTGATAGTATGTTGTTGTCAGCATCAGTCTGCCTCAGGTCTGCTTCGCTGCTCCAGTGTCTCCACGTCATTCTTCAACATGCTCACACGCTCTTTGACGGTGGAAATCAATACTGATGAAGTTCTGCAAGTCTTTGACTTTGTAGATTCTTTGATTGAAGAAGAATCATTCTGACTGTTGTGTTGCTTTTGAATAGAACTTCCATTAGTAATGAAGTTGGCGTGAGCATGAGAAGAATCAGCACGATCATCCCGCTCCGGAGCTTCCATAAGAAGAAAACATTTCAAACGGTTAGTGATAAACGGTTTCCGGCACTTACAAGTTTGAACTTCGAGGGTGTTAACAGCATAGTGTGAAAACACAACTCTAATTCTTACAAAGGCCGTTCCTGAACTGGAGTCCCACAAGTGAGATAACGCGACGTACCGAAGTACATCTACAGTTCAGATGAGTCGCTGAGGTACACCGAAGCATCACCTCACGACTGTAGACCGTTTGAGACACACTCCGCGTAATCCACGGGGAGTTACCGAAGCGACCTGCTGTCAGGGCTGTTTGATGTTGACCCTGGCAGGAGTTTCCATTCAATCACTGAGGATCACAGATGTGAACCTCTCATAAATGTTCTCGACAGATTGCTAAGATCTGTGAAGGACTCGATATGAACCACTGAATCACTGAAGATCTTATTTGTTGATCAACAAGTGATTAAATGTCAAGTGTTCCTAAGAGATCTTTTGATGAATCTCGTGGCTCTAGACTCAACAGTGCGTTTTGGTTTTCCTGAGCAGAGACTAGGGAGAGGGTCTCCTTCTTCAATACCAGCGATCTCTAAGAGAAAGCCAATAGTTTATGTAGGGTTCCCTGTGAGAATGAAACAAGCTTCTTTGGAGAGAAACTTGAGTGGCTAAGAAGGTTTAGTGCATGCGTCACTGGGTCCATGACGACTTTTAATCTTCAATACCGGTGTCACTGAGTGACAACCAGTAGCATATGAATTGAACCCGGTGTCTGCCCTAAGTTGAATAATCTGGAGGGCTATTTCTTTTCACCCTTTACTTTGCATTTCTTTTTGATTCTTCAACTCCTTCTTTCTCCGATTCTCATTTTCTCCTTTTTTTTTTTTTACAATCATTCCTAAGGACTTCTAACACTAACTAATGGTAGTGTCCTTGGGTAGATCCCTCCGGCTCTGGCGGATCATAGGACGGTTATTCCTAACCTTAGTCACCTTATAACTCCATGACTAACCTATGTTTGCCATTAAAACCACTGTAAGTGAAAAATATCTCTCAAAGGGTTTGTAGATGAAAAAACATGTTTGAACCACAGTGAGAGATAAGTTTTTGCATAAATACTCCCCCTTCACATGTGCTTAATAGTTTTAATGGTTAACTGCACAGTGAGGAAAGAGCGCGCACTTTTTGAATTGATCCACTAACGATAGACAATCTCCCGCGAGACACGGTTACGTTGAATAGTTAAAGAGATACATTGTCAGTTTTTAGGTGACAACTAGCTCTAATAACTACCTTGAAGGTGTAGACAAACCTTGGAAGGTTGCCAAACCCGTCAGAGTTCATGTCTATCAAAAGTTTCTCGAATGGTACTTTCTACTCAGACAAGTCCTTTGCGAGACACGTTTACATCACTAGTGAACTAGCTTGAAATTATTACCCGTCCAGGACAAGTCTTTTCGAGTTGCAGACAGTTAAGGATCGTTAATTCATTGGTTAAGTCTTTGCACACGAGGAAGCCAAGGGGCTTGCACATGTTGCTTTACAAAACATATTTCTTATCACACAATTTTCTCCCCCTCAAAAATGGCATATAAGATGTTATTTTTGAAACATTTTGAGAATAAATATGACCATTTTGAGTGTTGCGGGAAGAGTGACCACTGTGAACAATTTGTGAACAAAGTTTTCATCAAATACTCCCCCTCAACTAGTGATATAAACGGTTGAGGTATTGAAATCATATGGGGAAGTACTTGTCCTTTTTGAGCAAAACCTTGAAAAATGAAAGGTTTGATAGGTTTTACTCAAAAATAAGAAGCTTTCGCTCCTTTTCTAAGGATTGTGGCACTGAGGCGTACCACAGGGTCCTTTCTTGACAGATACGGGTTGTACACTGTTATGTGTGCACAAGCCATTCACATATATAAACATTCATCCAAAATTATATGAAGGAAACAATTCAAGGGGTACCAGGAAGTGCAGTGATGTTCCCAGGAGTGCGCACAGGGCGTTGAAAGCCGGTGATGTTTATCCTGGGTCTACCACCAACATAGCTCTCCAGGCGTCTGAACTGATCCCTTCTGAACAACCGTTCATCAATCATAGTGATGATACGCCTCACATTCCTCCTGTCCTGAGAGTTCCAGCGCTTAGGATTCCCAACCTTCAGACGTATATCCTTCAATCTGTACGCCAATCCATCTCTAACTATCTTCAAGGTATGATCCCCGAATTTGTGGAGCTCACTACACGCCATTAAGCAGTTTCTGC
Organism: Chrysanthemum seticuspe; assembly: GCA_019973895.1. NCBI lineage: Eukaryota > Viridiplantae > Streptophyta > Magnoliopsida > Asterales > Asteraceae > Chrysanthemum > Chrysanthemum seticuspe. Next base: position 78,721,516 of record BPTQ01000009.1, on the reverse strand, counting down.
GAAGTTCACTGCGGTAAACAATGCCGAAAGGTTTGCTGATGAGCGTGAGTTGTGTGAGCTGGTTGATGTCAGGAAGGTCAAGCTGTGGTGGAGTGAAGTTTACACGTTTCTGATATGATTCAACAGCCATCTGGATATCTTCGACACGTTCTTTGATCACAATGCGTCTAATGAAGATGAGAAGTGACTTGATAAATTCACGTTGAACTTCAGTCGAGAACTGTCTCATACGACCCTGTACTTTGGCAAGGTACATGTCTTCGATGTCGTTGAGTGACAAGTTCTCAAAGTCAGCTTCTGAGAATTCATAGTCCTGTTCATCTTGTCGTTTGACTATGATATTCTTCAAGAATGTGTAGTCCCACTTAGACTTGAGATCAATGTGTTTGATGGCCACGATGTCCTTAGAGCTGTACACTGCATGTTGAGACTTCTGAACCAGGCAGCTTCTGTAGTAGATTCGTCGGCGTTCAGGCCAATGATGAATCCCATACAATGCATCTTGGTCGTATGCTTGCACGTTGTCAGAAAACAAGTGAGTTGCACGTTCCTCGATAGCTATGCAGTTTGAGTAACAAGCCGCTGGGAATGGAAGAGTCAAAGATGTAGCGTATTTTCGTGAACCATCGCCACCATGGAGAAGAAAATCCAGGTCTTTGTTGAAGAAATGTCTGAAAGGAATCCTTGGTTCTTCTGGTTGGCCGATTGTTGGTAGAGGTTTGGTCCAGTCAGTGTAGTATGGAGGGTTGTTCCGTTTAGTGAAGTCGATGTTTGCTTCTGGGTTGAGCCAATCCATGTTGTTAGACATGGCTCGAGCAATGTTTTCAAGGTGATATTCAACCTCGATTGCACTTTCCGAGCTATTTTTCAACAGAAGGAATGCTTCATTTTTGATGCGCTTCAACTCGGATTTCGTCATCTTCTTCACACGGAATCGTTCTTGCAAGATTTTTGCATGCTCCAGTGTACTACCGTCTACCAATTCTTGACCTTCTTCAGGGTAGGGAGTGTTGTTAACAAGTGTGGAGAACCATTCAAATTCTGCGGTTGTATCGTCATCAAGCCATGATACGACGTCTGGCTGAGTCGTCTTTTTCTTGTTTTTAGAAGGCTTTGATGATGATTCGGGTATCTTCACTTGTTTGGGAGAGGAGGGTTGTTGTTGGGTCTCAAGGACCTCTTCATCGTCACCACCCGTATACTCAAAGTGATCACCAGTTTTCTGAGTCGAGGGTGGTAACTCGGAATCGTCCCGAGGTTTATCAGTTGAAGACCGTGGTGGAGAAGACTTTTGTTGTGAAGAAGTTCGTTGTGGAGGAGGTGGCATAGATTTAGATTGACCAGACTGCTTCTGACGTTTAGGAGCAGAGTCCTTATCCTTATCATCGTCATCTCTTGGTCGTTTGGGTTGATCGGCTGACTCCTTGCATGATGATCTGAGTTGATAGTCAAGTAGAATTTCGAAAAATTTAGCTTCGTCTGAAGTAAACGTTCCTGATCTCTTTGACATTTGCATCACAAGTTTAGCGATTAGCTCAGATTCAGAGAGATCAGCTTCTTTTGCCATTGTATGTTTGACCAATGCAACGATGTTAGGGGTGAGTTGTCTGGAAAATACTTCTTTTGTCACACTGGGGACAGTGTCGAGAAGAAACTTGTGGGTTTGTTCTCTTGCTGACTTTTCCAGTTCCTTTTGGACTTTTGGAACGATATCCTGAAGGTACTTTTGAGTATAACCTTCAATCATTTCATTTAGTTCCCCCTGACGATGACTTCTCATGAATTCCTGAATAGCTTTCCTTTCCTTTTGCATCTTTTCATTCTCGTTATACAGATGCTGTATGTGATCAGCAAAGAAATTCAGCTTCTTGTTGAGCACGTCTTTCTTTCTGACTTGTTTGACAGCTTTGGTAATCCGTTCATGAGCTTGAGAAATCCAAGATTTAGGTGGTTTCTTCACTGATTTGGATGATGATCTGGTTGACTTTGTTGATGGTGGTGGTGATGAATGAGATGAAGAGTCCGATGATGAGGAGACATGAGGAGACTTCATGTCCTTAGGAGTTTCAGAGGTTTTCTCCTTTGAGTGAGTTGGACTGTCCAGAAGAAACTTTGTATAATCATCCTCGTCATCCTTAGACTTTTCTTTCTCAGTTTCCAGTTTCTCAAAATCATACTCAATAGTGTCTTCAACAGGCTTTTGTTGTTGCACAAGAGGGGTGGCACCAGCTCCCTTATCGGGTTGATTAACCGCATCAGGAGATGGTTTAGAGTGGGCAGCACCACTTGAGCCTCCGGGGCCACCCATTTGATCTTTAGCAAATTCAGCGGCCTTTTGAGTGTGTCGGACATTGTGAAACTTTTTCCTGTATGATTTATCCAATTGCTCTTCATCATCTTCAGAGCTTTCATCTTGAGGTACAAGTGCAGTAGTCTTCTCTTTTCCTTTAATAGTTTGAGGACTTGGAGGTTTTGGTACTGAGGGATTTTCATCCTTTGCAGTTTCAGAGTATGAGATCTCTTCGTCTGATTCAGTAGCCTCAGAGTCCTCGTCCCTAAGCTGTCTTTGTGGTTCAAGTGAAAGGATCGGAGTGGCTTCTAGAGAAGGAACTTTCTTCTTAGGAGTGGGTTTCCTCTTTGGAATGGGTTTCTTCTTAGGAACATTCCTTTGACTATCTGTACTTGTGACACTTCCTGTACTTCCTCTTCTGGTTCTCCTGACAGGTGTTCCAGAAGATTTTTCGTCAAGATGACCAACTTTGCCTTGTCTGACTGCTTCCAGATATCTCTTGTACGTTTCGAGCTTTCTGACATCTTCAGTTAGAAGGAAATCTGGGAGCACAGCACCTTGTTTCTTTGTGGACGTTTCCTTGATTCTGACAGAGAGAATAGGTTCAGTCAACATGTCGTGATTGTCGGGGTCATTGAGCCTCTTGGGAATATCAGGATGAAGTCCAAGTGCTCTCTGTATCAACAGTTTAGTGTATCTGATGTAGGGAATCTTTGAGCCAAGTTTGTTGAGAAATGACATCATGTCATCCCAAATCAGAGCTTCAATAGCGATGTGTTTCATGTTGACGAATGCCCAAAATATTTGCAGTTCTATGAGCTTAGGATGCTCATAGCCGCTGTCACGACCAGAAACAGACTTGGTGATGATCATGTAGAGTGTTCTCCATGGTTGAGGAATACTCTTAAGCTCTACGAGAGAGTGCTTGGTGATTACTCCTGTAGCCTCGTCATAACCGATATCGATTAAGAATTGGAGAGTTAGCTCTTCAGCAGGTGTGGCATAAAGTTTGGTTGGATTGACTTCAGGAATAAGGAGAGCAGCCCTTAAGTCTTCAGGTGTAATAGTGACTTGTTTGTGGTTCAGAGTCACTGTTACGGCAGTCCTTCCTTTGACCCTTTCCATAGTGTTCCAGAACTGTTGGATGTAGATCTCAGGAATGGTTGCAGAGTTAGTAAGCATGTTCTGATATGGATGAGTCCTCAGAATATCGATAGCAATAAGACATGAAGATTCAGAGCAAGTGAGAGTGCTGAAGTCAACTCGGAGATTATTCTTTCCAATCTTCATTGGATAGCCATGAGGATAGATATCAGCAATGGAGAGAACATTTGGTGCATCCATGTTTGGTTGAGCAGCCATGTCGTGATCTGAAATAATATTAGCCAAAAGAACCAACATATCGAAAGACATAATGTTAGTCAACAGAAGGTCTTATTGTCTAGTTATTTAATGTACAACGTCAATGATTGTTACGAGTCCTAAGTCACTTGTATGTCCAATAATCTAATGACGTCGTGAAATGTATCGTGAGTTAGTTAACTTTAAGTTTTAAAGTTTATGTTATCACTTATTGTTCACAACATATCAAACGTTTTGGTTTATTAGTGACATTATTGGATTCGTGACGTTATGATAAGTTTATTAACAAGTTGTGTACACGTAACAATTCATAATGAAGGTCAAAATGGCTTAAGCGTAGTATTGACAAAGTTATGCGTAGACAGGTATGATATATACTTAGGCGTAGACTTACGCGTAGAATCCTATCTTACGCGTAAGAAATGTTACGCGTAGGAAAAAGAGATCTTATGCGTAGAGCTTATGCGTAGGCATATATTGACCTTACGCGTAAGGCTACTCGTAAGAGTTGACCTTAAGCGTAGGGGTCACTGTTTACGCATATCCTTCACAGGATACGCGTAGTCCATTGTAGAACCTTAAGCGTAGAAGCTACGCGTAAGACAAGTCTTACGCATAACAATCTACGCGTAAGGTGATCCTTATGCGTAGATAATCAAATGACCTTGATTCTGAATTATAAGTGTAGCAATCCTGAAATAAATTATCAAATCATCAAAATTAGCACATACATTCATTTCAATAACAACACATGGCATGAATCATTCATAAATAGTTACGCGTAGAATATCTTACGCGTAGACTAAACCCTAGTTCTACGCGTATCAAATCTAGCCATGGATTATGCACCAAACTTTTTCTGGTAGCTCTAAGGTGTTGTATGATCATATATACCAAGTTATAACATCTAACTCATGGTGAATCAAAAATACCCAATCTTATGAACCTTAAACCCTAATTTCAAAATCTGAATTAATCAGTGTTTCTGGGTGGTTATAGAGCAAAGATATGATTAATTCAACATTATATGAACATAACCCAGCAATATTTAGACCAAAAACACTTCTCATTTAGAAGAACCCAAATTCACGCATAAACCCTAAGTTTCAAAATCAATCAATTTATGTTTCTGGGTAAGTTTTGAGGATAAAGATATCATCATTGATGCTAAAGGCACGTTTTAAAACAATCTTTTTAACCAAAAACACACACACAATGATTATGTGATCATACGCTTATGCGTAGATCACAAAATCACGCGTAACACACATTTTAGCCGTAGGATTTTCGTGATATTAAAACCCTTAGCTTAAAACAATGTTTGGATCATTAAAACACTTACGATTAGATGATCAGAACAACGGATTTCTTGAATGAATCTTAGGCGTAGATGAGATTAGGTTTAGTAATAAATGTGAGTGAAAGAATTAGGTGGAGAGGTGTTTTATTAAAGTTAACTTTAATCTTTTGGCAGTTTTAGTCCCTCCACCTTTGCCTTTTTCAAACCAAGCCTTTTAACTTCCATTTAGGTTACCAGACAAAGATTTTTGAGAAAGAATCATGACGACACTCCCCCTCGACTTGAGAAAATAGTGAAAGGTTTTTAATTAAAGTCCGAGGAGTGTCTTTGAACCAGAAATTTACCACCATTTGTAAAGAATCAACCGAGATGTGATAACATGCAAGTACACAGATGTTTTGAAACAGTTAATGGATTATTTTCTCCCCCTCAACACTTGATCGGAAAAGTACTGAATTTTGACAGATTAAAGTGTTGACGGAAGAAAAGTACTTGCCATGTTGATAGAAAATAGATGAGGAGAATATTTTTGTTGTTTTATCAGGTTTTATATTTTTGTATTTTGTTTTTGAAAGATTTTATTTATTTACAAGAGATGTTTTGGTGTTTGACATGTTTTTAAGACGGTTTTAAGAGGTCATCCAGTTCCTCTTGAGTCAAACACCTCATACCAATTCGGTGGACCAACTCATTAAACCGAGCGGGAGGCAAGGCTTTGGTGAGCAGATCTGCCAATTGGTATTCAGTACCCACAAAGTATAATTCAACGGTACCCTGTTCCACATGATCCTTGATGAAATGATAGCGTAGATCGATGTGCTTTGATTTCGAGTGCTGAACTGAGTTGCACGAGATTGCAATGGCACTTCGATTGTCGCAGTACATCGGGATTCTGTCAAATACATAACCATAGTCTTTGAGTTGTGTTCTCATCCATATGACTTGAGCACAACACGCCGACATGGCTACATATTCTGCTTCAGTAGATGACAGCGATGTACAGTCCTGCTTCTTAGATTGCCAAGACACCAGTTTATCACCAAGAAATTGTAGAGCTCCTGAAGTACTTTTCCTTGAGTCTAAGCATCCTGCGTGATCAGCGTCTGAAAAAGCTATTAGTTCAAAACCAGAATCCTTCGGATACCAGATCCCCAAATTAATGGTTCCCTTTATGTATCGGAGGATTCTTTTAGCCTCAGAGAGGTGAGTTTCAGTTGGTCGCGACTGATAACGGGAGCATAGATAAACGGCAAAGACAATATCAGGTCTACTAGCTGTTAGATACATGAGGGACCCAATAATACTTCGGTATTTGGTGGGGTCAACTAATTTCCCGTGTAAATCAGCATCTAGCTTCTTGGTATGAGCCATTGGTGTGGCATAAGTATCACAGGTATTCATTCCAAATTTGTTTAACAGTTCAAGGGCATATTTGGACTGACTCAAGAAAATACCACGGGGTGATTGATGAACTTGCAGTCCTAGAAAGAACGTAAGTTCACCCATCATGGACATTTCAAAATTTTTCTTCATGAGTTTTGCAAAAGCGATTGAAAACTTTTTATGTGTTGACCCAAAAATGATGTCATCCACGTAAATTTGAACAATTAAGATGTGTGCCCCGTGATATTGTATGAAAAGAGTTGGGTCAACCGAGCCTTTGGTGAAATTATTGGCAATGAGGAAAGATGATAGCTTATCGTACCATGCCCGAGGGGCTTGTTTGAGACCATAAAGAGCTTTGTTCAGTTTGTAGACATGGTTCGGGAACTCAGGATCAACGAATCCATCTGGTTGGCTGACATAGACCGTTTCTTTAAGTTGCCCATTGAGAAACGCCGTTTTGACATCCATCTGATAGACCGTCATGTTCATGTGAGCCGCGAATGCAAGAAATATCCGAACAGCCTCAAGACGAGCAACCGGAGCAAAAGATTCTTCAAAGTCTATCCCTTCTTCCTGACGATAACCCTTAGCAACTAGCCGTGACTTGTTTCGGATGACATTCCCTTCAGCATCCAATTTGTTTTTCCAAATCCATTTTAGACCAATGACGTAGACCCCTGTTGGTCTTTCAACCAGTTCCCATACTTCAAGACGTTTGAATTGGTTGAGTTCTTCTTGCATGGATTCAATCCAGTTGTCTTTTGTCATTGCGTCTTTAATGTTTTTAGGTTCTGATTGGCAGACAGTGAGTGCATAAATGCAATGTTCACCGTCTGAGTGAAGACGTTGTCTCGTAACGACTGGTTGATTCGGGTTGCCAATGATATTAGCCAGAGGATGGTCTTTTGTCCATCTATGTGTAGAGGGTTGATGTTGGTATACATTGTGCAGATTCTGAGGATTCAAATGGTTTGTTGAAGATTCCGCAACATCTGGTGCAGCAGTCTCATTAGCAAACGGGTTGAAGAACGCATTTGGATCAAAATCTGCAGGTGGGGGTACTTCATTCAGAGTATCATCAGCTGGTTCATCATTGTTGGAAGCGGTGTGTTCAACTGTTGTGTTGAAGTCAATTGGTGTAGGTGCATCTTCAACAGTAGTTGTTGTAGCAGGTGTATCAGGTATAGGAATATTATCAGGTTGTGCAGCGGAAACAGCGGATACACCAGGAGCACATTCATCAATATCGTCACAGAACAGAGGAGCAAATAACCTTTCCATTTGTTGACGAGTTAGCTGAGGGCTTTCTTCAGCTGATGATGGGGGTTGAGGGAAGTTTAAACGGTTGTGACCGGGTTCTAAGCTGTTATACTCAGAAGCCATTTCCGTGAGTTCATCGAAATGAGCATGAATCGTTTCCATAACCTCCTTAGTTCGACGATTCCAGATTCGGAAACCTTTAGAATTGTCACAGTATCCAATAAAGACTCCAATATCAGCTTTGGCTTTTAGCTTTCCAAAATCATCACGATCATTATTTGGATAGCAGAGGGATCCAAATACATGAAAGTGTTTGAGGTTCGGTTTATAGTTGTGGACAAGCTCAAAAGGTGTTTTGTTGTGGCGTTTTGTGATCATGGAACGGTTTTGAGTATAGCATGCAGTAGATACAGCTTCCGCCCATAAGTAATCTGGAAGTTTAGCATTGATTAACATTGTTCGTGCAGCTTCCACTAACGTTCGGTTTCGTCTTTCAACAACTCCGTTTTGTTCAGGTGTCCGTGCAATGGATGTTTGATGCTGAATTCCCACTTTCTCATAAAATTCACGAAGGGTTTTGTTAACAAATTCAGTTCCTTTGTCTGTTCTGATGATTCTGACTGTGTTGCGGAGCTGAACCTGTATCTTTGTGAGAAAGGTGATGATCATTTGTGGAGCTTGGTCTTTGCTACGAAGAAAGTAGACCCAAGTCCATCGAGAGTAGTCATCAACGATTACTAAGATGTAACGTTTGCCATTTATCGTTTGCACGCGCATTGGGCCACACAAATCCATGTGAAGAAGATGAAGTACATGCTGAGAGCTGTGTTCCACCTTTGAAGGAAAATGAGCACGAGTGCTTTTCCCTTGTTCACAGGCTGAGCAAAGGTGATCTTTTGAATACCGGAATCGTGGGAGTCCTTCAACTAGTTTGTGTCGAGCAAGGTTGGTGATGGTTTGAAAGTTTAGATGTGAGAGACGACGGTGCCATAGCCAAGATTTTGTTGATGTTGCCTTAGAAAGTAAGCAGATGGGAGATGAAGCAACCATGTCTTGCATAGAGATAGTGTAGAGACTAGAACTACGCGAGCCAGACATAAGGTCGTTTCCTTGTAGGTCACGAATGAAACAAGTTTTCTCCCTGAAAGCGACCTCCAAATCTCCATCACAAAATTGACCTACTGAAAACAGATTGTGACCGAGGCCTTCCACATAGTAAACCCTGCTGATTTCGATGTTCCCATTAACATAATCTCCGTAGCCCATGATGGCTGCGAAGTGATCGTTCCCGAATCTGACAGTGCCAATGAACTTTGCAATAAAGTTTGATAACAGTTTAAGATTGCCTGTCATGTGTCGGGAACATCCGCTATCAACAATCCAGAGAATGATCTGTATCACCTGCATTACACACAGACGACACAGATGGAATAGAAGTAGATGTGGAACCCAAAATGTTAGAGGGTTCCAAAGCAGGTATATCAGATATACACACATTCATAAGTTTAGGAATCCATTTAAATCCTAGTGTGTTATATATCCATTTTTGCCATCTATAACTACTCTTTGCTTTAGTCTTAGTGAAAGCACTAGGTGGTACAACATTCTTAGGAGGTGAAGCGGGAGCTACTGTGATAGCAATGGTTGCCTTAGAATCTAAAGATGGTGGTTTACCAAGCACAGACTTTGAATGATTAGTTGGCCTAGAGGTATTCCGATTCTTAGGATTCCGGAATCTAGAGATTATAGCTTTAGCAACACATTTGTCATGACAATCAGAATTCATACTTTTTTGACAAATATCACAAGGTGCATCAGACTGAATATCAAAGGTACTTAACGGTTTAGCATTCGTTACATCACTATTTCTATTACATTTGCCAGACGCAATATCTATAGTGGAAGTAACATGAGTTTTATTCAGAGTCCTAGGGTGTTCTTCTACTTTAGCATTCCTTATTGATCTTTTCTTAGGTCGCAACTTCCTATTCTTCGTTTGGGTGCTCCTAGGCTGTGAAGTGCGGACGTTTGGAAAAGATGCAACTATTCCTGTTTCAGTAGAGGGAAACACATTAGCAACTTGTGATTTGGCAGTGGGAATTCTAGGTTCACGATTACTAAGTGTGACTGGTGCTAATCTCTTAATCACAGTAGGCGGGAGTAGTTCATACTTTCCTAACATTTCCCGTAACTTAGAGATGGTGTGAATCAGATCTTGATTTTCAGAACGAATATTACCAGCAAAATTCAGGACTTCTCTAGTGTGAGCTAGATAGTGATCAAGTTCATTAGATGCTTCATCTCGAGTCTTTTTGAGTAAATCAAATATGACACCATATTCCTGTTTAACTTTTAAAAGTTCTTGTTCATATTTTGAGATTTGACTTTTCAAAGACACGTTTTGATCATCCAGTTGAACAATTTTAGGATCAGAAGATTTGGCACTCAATTGAGCGATTTTCTTTTGAAAACTAAGTTGATGGTTGTGAATATCTTTTTCACACCATTGAAGACGACGTTTTGCATTGTGAATTTCCGTGTGTAATCGTTTATTTTCTGCTTTTAAAGACTCGATCTGAAGCACATTATCGGTGTTCTCAACAGTTACAACAGTGTCAACAATATCAGCAGAGATATGATCAGATGCATATGGCAACGAATAGAATAGCACAACATTATGGATATCAGCACAGATAACATCTTCCAAGAGTCGATCAACATCTTTTCTCAACAGTTTCTTTTTCCGTTTTGTGTTAGTAATAGATGTTTCTGTTTTCTCGAAAACGTTTTTCATTACCCCAAGTTCCTTATGAAAATCCTTTTCCCAGGCAATTGCACAATTTTTCAAGTTTTTAACATTAGGTAAAAGATTTTTCTGAAAAATGTCTCTTTGTTCTCGCGCCAGAGGCGATTGAAAATGTTCAACTTTTATTTCAGATCGATATTCTATCTCATGTTGTAAAATTTTGAGGTCAGCCATGAAAATGTCAAAATATCGAAGAATTTTGCGATTTTCAGGTTGTGAGTTTACTTCGCTAATGGAAGGTAAATGACCATAAGTTTGTGCAAAGACTGTTTTGGGATTAACAATAGAAGACTCGGGTGTTTTGATGATAACCCTTGGTGTGTTGGAAGAATCCGTTGGTGTGACGAAAGTGACCGCATTTTTATAATTAAAAGGTTTGTTGTAAACAACATTTTTTAATTTTGATCGACTCTCGTCTTCTGCATCTAATTCCTCTTGACGATGGTATTCAACAACACTCATGACAGTATTATCAATTTTGTATTGTGCACTGGAAACTTCAGGAGTTGGTTTGAATGTTTTTAGTGAAAGCTTTGGTTTGTAATCAGCTAGATTTTTACCATATCCATTTGGATTAGGTTTTAAGGTAAACTTTTCAATAGCTGTTACTGATTCACCATGTTTGTAAACAACAGTTTTAAACTCTTTAAGTTTGTTTTGCAAACCGAGAATTTCTGCAAGAAGGTCATCTACCCGATTCGTTGAATGCTTTTTGTATGCGGAGAACTGTTTTTGACAATTTAACAACTCAGCCTTAGCTTTTTGATTTTCCAAGGTGAGAGCGTTAATTTGTTTTTTATGTTCATGTTTCAGTTGTTCTAATTCGGACAACAAAGCATTCTTCGAGGCGGCTAGATCACGCATCTGTCTCTCTAAATATTTTTCGTTTTGATGAGATTTTGCAAAAGCGGCTTCAAAACCTTTTTCACGGTTTTCTTGAGTTTTGAAAAAGTTGAGTTGCATTTGTAAACATTCAAAATCCTTGGTTAACAGTGCATTTTTACGTTTTAAGGACTGATTTAATGCATAACATTCCTCCATTTTGATTTTATGGTCTTGAATTAACCGAGCAAAATCTGGATGAGGCAACAGATCATCTTGTTCAACGTGAGTCTCAACATGATCATTCTTTAGATCCTCAAGTACGACCACAGAGTCAATTTGATTGTCAAGGGGGACCATAAGGTCATCTTGATCGTCAAATGTAACTACAGGGTTAACTTGAAAATCATCAGAGGAAGATGTAGAAGACTCATTTTGAACAGTCTGATCCGTGCCGGATTCAGATATTGGCGGAGATATTAGTTCAGATATGATGATGGTTTGTTCGGGTACCTGAGACAAGCCATCAGTGTCATACACTGGGCCTGAATCACTCATGTGCAGTTCATGCATATTAGCCATCAACATAACAGCTGCATTAGCCTGCAAGTCCTCCATATCATCATCTGAGTCTGCATCTGCCATAAAGCTCTGTTCTTTGTTTGTAAGAGATCCACCAGCTTCATCCTTAAGAGCCAAAAGTAAGGCCTCTTTGAAATAAGCACTGCCCCTAGTCCTTGGCTTTGGGCATGCATTAGCCAGGTGTCCCTTTTCATTGCAGTTGTAGCATCTAAGACCATTTAACCGATTCTGAGCATTTCCCTGTTCCACCACTTGAGCTCTGTTGTTATTCCTACCCACAGCATTAAACCCTTGACCACCTCCCATCTGACGACCATAATCACGATTCTGAACTTCAACACGTCCATTGTTCACAACAGCTTGAGTCCGTGTGTTAGATGAGGAACGAATACGATTGTTGGATTTGTTGGTGTAACGGCCAAATGCATTAGCAATCATCACAAATCCTTGTTGCAATGCTTCGAATGGATCGATTTCCTCAGTAGCTTCACTGACATATGCTTGAGCATTGTTGCTGTATGGGACCAATTGATTTTGTTGAGGTTGAGGTTGTTGCTGTGAAGGTGTGTTGGAAGCAGGTGGTTGAGTTGCTGGTTGAGAGGGATAAGTCTGTTGAGCATACAAGGCAAGTTGTTGATTGTCCGGTTGTGACTGTTTAGTAATTTGAGCACGGAGAATCCTTTCCCGATCAACTTCCTTTTCATGAGGCTTCAAGTAATCGTACAACAATCCATAAGTAGAATGATGCATGTTCTTCGCTTGACGGAGAAAAATGACATACTTCTCCCATTCTGGACCAAGACTACTCAGGAACTTAGTATTCACTGCAATTCTTGGCATGATGATGTTGTGTTTATCCAAATCATTGATGATGTCTGAAAATCGGTGATGATATGACTCAAGTGTCTCTCCAGGTTCAATCATGAAGTGTTCATAAGCCAAGTAAATTTTGGATTCCAAATCCTCCTGATTGAGTACAGATCCTTCCATAAGTAGACGAATGTGATCCCACATTTTTTGTGCAGTCTTTTGAGCATCAACACTACGAAGAATTGGGTTTGGTAATCCTAAGAGGATGTATTCCATTGCAAGTTCATCAGCTTCATAGTGTAGAAGTTCTGTAGGATTTAAGTCTGCAACAGTAGCAATGTTGGTTTGTTCATCTCTTGGTGGAACAGCAGTTGGATCTCCGGGTATAGTGACAATAGGCATCTCAAATGGACCTTCTAAGATAACCTTCTTTAAGAACTTTCCGTGTGGCTTCTTCAGATCACAAAACCTAAAGAACCTTATCACCCATTGATCGTAGTTTCCTGGAGTGAGCATTGGAGGTCTATCAAGTGATCCAGCTTCATGAATTGATTGTTGGCTGCTTAAAGCTTCACACATCTTAGCAAACCAAGTGGGTTCCTTCATAGTTGTCCGTGATGGATGTTGATTGAAATCAGTTGTGTAGGGTTGAACTTGAATGCTTGGTTGTGGTTGAACCATTTGTGGTTGTGGAATTGCACCAAGTTGTGGAGTATGTTGCTGATTAAATTGTTGTTGATAAATTGCTTGTTGTTGATTCCATTGTTGATGTTGTGGAGTTAATTGTTGTTGTTGTTGATTATAAGTGTGAGGGAAATAGTTAGAGTATGGTGGTTGAGACATGATGATAAACTTGTGAAGTAAGAATGGATCTTTGTAGTCGAATGAATCTTTGTTGATGAAGTATCCTTAGGCGTAGAAATGACAAGAACCAAGTAGCACTTATGCGTAAAAACACCAAAAGTTACGCGTAACAAGAATAGTTACGCGTAGGATTTAGCTTACGCGTAAGCAGGAAAAAAGACTAAAGTTACGCGTAAACAGTAAGTTAGGCGTAGAAAGTTAGGCGTAGGATTACCTTATGCGTAGGACTAAGTCTACGCGTAAGATGAATCTTAAGCGTAAGATTTTCTACGCGTAAGCTTTATGCTTAAGCGTAAGATTAGGGTTTTATCCCAAGTGATCTTTTACACTTCACAGTGCAAGAGATATCCAAAGTCGACGTATTTTCAGACTTATCCAAGTAAGAAAACACGGAATAAACCAGAAAATTGAAGATCAAACCAAGGAAAGTCTTACGCGTAAATTTAGGGTTTTGATACGCGTAAGATTACTCGTAACTTTGATTCTATCCAAATTCGTTTCTAAACCAGTTTTTGTGTGATGAGATAGCTTCAATATCACCAAAATAACACAAAAGTGTGAAACTTGATGATCCAAAGCTTCTAAAACAGTTATGCGTAGGATAACACCCTCGTATAAAAACTAGCTTAAAAACAAGGAAAAACACGTAAAGTTCCAAACTTTTTGCCAAAAACCAATAGTTTAACACCTAATAACGTTGAAAGTACAAGAATCTTGGATTCAAAAATGTAAAAAATTAGTTTTTAAGCGTACCAAAGATTGTGTTATCTTTACGCGTAAGACCCAAAACCAAATACTTCAAAAACAAACGAATACACCCAACTATTTGGCGATTGATACCACTGTTAGGTCACTAGTTTTACAACACAAGCTTATATAGAAAGAGATAAGGCGATTGAACAAGTATCAAACACACACACAAACAATATAAGACACGGTTATGCGTAGGTGAGTGAATGAATAGAAAACTTGAACAACCAACCCTCAAATGAGGGTTTACAATAGTTTATATAGGCAAGGAGCTAGGGCAACACTCCCTCTCCTTCCCTATTCCTTATTGGGCTTGGGCCTCAGCTTATGGGCCTTCTACATAAGCTGGACCTTAAACAAACATAAAGGCCAGAATAAAGCTACCTATTACATATGAAATATAAATACTTGAAATACTGTTTAGGAGTGATTCCAACATCACACAAAAACAAAAGACAAACTACATAGATCACTTGGATCTGAGGTTAGAGGGTTAGAATACTTGGGGGAAGTATGTGTGTAAAGTTATGAATAGAAAGGAAGAAATGGCTCTCTATTTATAGAGAAAATTCTCTACTGTTCCCCGGATCCCACGGATCCCTTCGACTTGGGATCCGGCTAGCACAAAGCCAGGGATCTGTGGAACGCTCCTCTTTGCCCATGGGTATTTTTTGGTTATGGGTCATGGGTTATGGGTTGATCCATAGTTTTCTTTCTAGATACAATGAACTTGGTTAAGTGGTATATATAAAACCATGGGTTATGGGTCAATACCATTTGCTAGTTTTTACCCATTTAGTATATACTTGTTTTTACCCATTTTAGTATACTTAGTTTAAGTATATGCTAACCTAATATGTAAACACTAGTTGTTGTACATATGTATTTAAATCATAAAATCACTTATACTTGTTTTAGTGTTTTATGTGAAAACGTAAGTGTGTTAGGAAACTATTAACTCAAACTATTTACGTATTCTATTTGTTTCGTTAAAATGATTTTACGTTTGTTATCGACAAAACATTAGAAGATCGTAAAATATAAATAAACGTTTTTACGGCTTATTTGTATTAACAATCTCCCCCTTTTTGTTGATGACAAAACATAAAATTATTTTAAGGAAAAACTAAAATTCGTAAAAGTTTGAATTTGTAGTTTTTACTTTCTTCTCCCCCTTTTTGTCGAAACAAAAAGTGTTAAAAGAAACTAACACAATTTTTATAAGAAAAGGTATGTAAAAATGTAAAGAGAGCAAGCGACGGGAATGATACTCGTCTTAACTCCCCCTTGACGAGTCCATCCCTTTGAAAGGGCGTCAAGGACATGACGTAAAATAAACTAATTGTGTTTGCAATTATGTTTGCAAATGGTACGTCTAAGTGATGAAAAACGTGCCCCCCCTTGAAGATTGCAAAGTTGCAATGGGGTGTCATGAAGTATAATCCAAGATCGGATTAAGTTGCAAATGTTTTTGCAATTACGTTTGACACAAAGCTCCCCCTAGCTTAATGGTGTCAAAATCTTCACGTGTTATTTTGAAAATCTACAAAGTAAAGGTTAGAAAACAAGAGTATAGTGCATAATTTCCTGCAAATAAAAATCAAGTTAGTAGAAATTTGTGCTTCTGTACCACGGTTCCCTTCTTGTAGGGATCCGTCTAGGCATTTTGGAGGGATCCGGCTGTCTGTTGACAGTTACTTCAGTAATGAGAGCTAATGAAGATGTGAAGTGGTATATGATATAGCAAGCACAAAATACAAGGCACATAACAATTATGGCATATAGATATTCATTTAATAAAAAACAAGAGATGATTAACCAAATCTCTAAAACTAAGAGAATGAACTAGCCATACAAGTGCTACTAATGCTAGTGAGTTACCCAAACTCTAGATTCAACTAAAAGCTTTAATGATGATCAAGAATGAGATAGGTTTCCTAAACATTCTAAGTTTGAGCTTGTGACTTATGATGCTCATTGTAGTTTAGGCTTGTTGACCTCTTCGAAACGTTCGAGGAGGTGATAAAACATGAAACGTTGCTCTTCACGTAGTTCATGTATTAACCTTTCAACATGTTTACAATGATAACAATCCTTGTTGTGGTTTTGGATTTCTTGAAGTGGAAGTTCAAGTGAAATGGGATGAGGATCTTCAAATGAAGGAGGAATTGGTGGAGGCTCATTAAGTGATGGCTCTACAATGTTTGAGGGTGGAGGTAAAGAAGCATCAACTTCCATGTGGTCGGGTGGTTGTCTTTGATGTCTTCTCATAATCCAAAATGGACTATTGGGGGGAATGAGAGAGTTTGATGTTTTAGAAAGTGTTGATTTAACACTTTAATTTTGTTGCTCACCCTTTTCAAGTGAATTTGTTGGTAGTGGTGGAAGATGGATGGCCAAGGAGTTAAGTCTTCTACATTGTGAGATGATTGTTCATCAATCCCCCACACTAAGATATTGCTAGTCCCTAGCAATGATTTGAGAAAATATAATGGATTTTATCTCTTTACCAAAAGCCATTACTTCTGGAGTAGCCAATTGTTTTAGTTCAAGTAAGAACCTTGGTACAATGATAACCAAATGATTTTGAGCAAATCATAAGCTTTCAACGGATTTGATTTGTCTTTACCAGAAGCCGTACCCTTCTGGACTAGCCAACTCTTAGATAAATTATCAATATTATCTTTGGTGAGTCGATTACCAATTATGGCTTTCCAACTGCCTTTACCACAAGCCATAAACTTGCGGGCTAGCCAACTCTTTACTTTTAAGGATATGGTGAGTTGAACACCAAACAATTTTAGGCAAATTGCAAGCCATAAACGGATTTGAGATATCTTTACCAAGAGCCGTTTGCTCCTGGATTAGCCAATCCTTATGTGGGTTAGACATGGTGGACTGATTACCATTTGTTGTGTTTAGTACATAGTACTTCCACTAAATAAAAAATTTTAAAATTTGGCCATTTTGGGGGAAAAAGGGACTAAAAGGGTACATTTATGATCAAATTCGCCAGAATTTCCCCCCCACACTTAGAAATGAATATTGTCCTCAATATTCAAAGTACCGGCTGTAATGCCGAAACTTAGAACATAAAAAGATAACATTACTAGCTAAGTGTAGAAACACAACAATTATTCTCTTTTTTAATATTTACAATTTTCATTCATTTTTAAGGTCTATATACAACATGTGGGGCATCTCCCCCACACTAGGGTGGTAGAAAGGGGTAAGAAGACAGAAATATGGGTGAAAACCCATATGGTGTGTGCTACTGATTTTGATTACCGAGTCGCTAGCTTGACTCGACCTCGAATTAAATTGTTCATGGGGAAGTAAAGTGGAAGAGACAATCTCCATCGGACTTTCATTCAAGATGTTTATATAAACATTGAAGTACGTGAAAGTTCCACACCGATGAGATATACATAGAACCGGCTCAAAAATGATTAATGAAAATGCCGGGGTCAAAGATAATGTCTTCATTCCCGAAGGAATGAAGAACAGGAGAAGCTACGGGATAGGTGAAAAAGAGAAAGAAAGTCATGATAAAGATCATGATTAACTCATCATCACTCACAGGAGAATTCATGGTTTCATGAATTTCATTTTTTAAGCTCAATTGGTCTAGACATATCCCGGGTGTGTCTAGATCAAAGTAGAAGTTATCATACTCCGGTGGAGATATGATATGAGTGAGTTCACAGGAGAACTCCTCAAAGGTGAATGATTCATATTCAGGATTGATTTGAGTGAGTTCACTGGAGAACTCCTCAAAAGTGAATGATTCATAATCGGGGAGAGAATTATGAGAATGAGAAGTGGTAATACCACTAATCTTCTCTCCCATATGATCAAAATGGAACGTT
Organism: Chrysanthemum seticuspe; assembly: GCA_019973895.1. Classification (NCBI taxonomy): domain Eukaryota; kingdom Viridiplantae; phylum Streptophyta; class Magnoliopsida; order Asterales; family Asteraceae; genus Chrysanthemum; species Chrysanthemum seticuspe. The sequence continues at coordinate 78,703,415 of BPTQ01000009.1, read as the reverse complement.
TGCAATTCCGGAATAGAATCATTGAACAAAAGTTCACTATCCTCAAAGGGGATAGAATATGAAGTAGGCTTTTCATTAAAAGCCTCGATTCTAGAAATGAGAAGATTAACATTCAATACTGTAAGACGAAGAGCTTCGTCTTGGATTATTTCTTCATCATTCTCGCCTTCTAAGCTAACAACCTCAGAAGGTAATTCCTCCATATAACTGATGTCTCCACAAGATAAAGAATAGTCCTCATCAGAATCAGAGAACATCTCAATATGATCATTTTGGAAGACAAGAGGAGGAGGGATATCACACACATGATCAAGAATTCCCTGTGACTCTCTAGGGATTGGGACAAGGTTCTCGACACTAGACTTTATGAATTCGTCCGATTCCTTTTCAGGAACAGTGTCAAGAAACTCATCCCCCATGTTTAGAGAGTGAGTGTGAACCTCGGGTGTGATAGCAGTAGACTGAGGGAGTTGAGAAGGACTAGCAGTTATGGATTCTACAAGTTCCATTATTTCTACTGCTAGTGATTTAGTCATATTCTTTTCTCCTTGTATTTCCACGGATGGAATCTCAACTGATGAACTTGATGAATAAAATTGTAGAATATCAAGGGTATCTTCATCATCATCGTCATCAAGAATGAAATGGAATTGAGAGCTAGATTTGAATGCTTTTTGTAGTCTAATTGATTCCCTAATAGTGTTTTCAATGGAAATCTGGGAATCTAATTTAGCATCCCGCTCTTCAGCTAACAAAACTTCCATGGATTTTTCATTTGGATTATCTTGGGAGGACATAGCCGACTCCTCCTTAAGTTCTTTTAACAAATCCAGAGTCTTCAGTAGAAGGTCTGTCGTAGTTTCATGAGGAGTCGCTTGAATCATTTGGTACTGTGGAGGTTGGTCTTGATACGAAGAGTCGTAATTGCTACAAGGAAATGGGTTCCCTGTTTGACAATCCGAGCTAGAGTGTGGACCTCCACAATACTCACAACAGTAAAACTGATGTGGCTGTGAGTTAGTGTTGTAGTCATAATTGTTATCAGGAACTTGCTCATAGACAAGTACGTTTCCCGATTGACAATCAGAACTGTAGTGTGAACCACCACAGTACTCACAACAGTAAAACTGCTGAGTCTCACTGTGTGGTAGCTGATGGAATAAATCAGTTGTGTTATGGTAGGAATAGGGATCCTGGTTATAGACAGACCCGTTTCCTGATTCCACCATGCTACAACTGGGGCAATTGCCACCATTATAAGGACCACCACACCATTGACAATCAAGAAGGTGAGGATAAGACATAGAAAGAATCAAAGGTTTACAGAGGGTAAGAAATGAAGAATCAAAGATGTGAGAGGGTAAAGATGGATATTTTTGGATTTTTGAATAAACATTTTGTAAAAACAAAGAATGAAAATATTTTTGGGTTTTGTGTTTGTTGAAAACTTGAATAATAAAAAAAATGTTTTTGGTGTTGTTAACACTTTAGGAAAAGTGTTAATGAACTTTTTGATTTTTAAAAAACTGTTTACAAAAATGTGGTATATGTGCAAGTACGGGTCTGGAAATGCTTAAAACACGCTTACAGCCTCCCCGGCAGCGGCGCCAAAATTTGATTGGTGCTAAACAGTCAAGTCTAAACAGACTTAAAATAGCTTAAACACAAATGCAATTTAGATCAGAGGAATATAGGGAATTCCTGGGTCGTTAAGTCCCACGGAGGATGAATTGGTGTAAAAACACTTGACCAGATGATAGAATGATCACTAAAGATAGCGATCAGTAAGGGTTTTGATGTATAATTACTTAAAGAAAAGATTTACAAATTAAAGCGACTTAAATGCAAATTAAAAGAAATAAAAGATAAAATCTATTAAATAAACGCTATCACTATTTTTACAGATCGATGAACGTTTATTTGAATTTATAAAATAAAATAACTTAAATAAACTATATTAACTAAAACGTAAACTCAAATTACTTAAAAACGTTATTTAAAATGGAAACGAGCGTTATTTACGAAAATGGCGCTGGAGCGCAAGCAAAAACGTAAAATTATTGAAATAAAAGGCCTACGAGTGTAAAACTAATTTTCTTACGTACTATTTGATAAAAGAAAATTTTAGGAAAAAGAATTATATTTTTCTGATTATTATTTTATTTATTATGATTTAAATACTATAAAACACTAATTAATTGATTAAAAATATTAAAACTAATTAGAAAAATCTCAAACTTTTACAGAAAATACTTTATGTCAATACAGATTTAAGAAAAATAAAAACTGTGGAAGTTGTTTTGAAAAATAAGCTAAAAATAAGCTAAACAAGTGCTTAAACTAAAACTGACAAACGTGGTTAAGTAATAGATTGTGCAACATTTGAACGAAAGAAGTCCCAAGGGCAACTGGTTTACAGGTACCCCTTATCACCCTTATAAGGGAGAGGTCTCAGGTTCGACCCCTGCCTCTCCCTTTTTGCACAAACATTATTTTTTTGACTTTTTTCTTTACAAACTTATTAAGTAAACTAAAATAAGCATTTTTTATAACTAACACTTTTTATAAAAACAACTAATAAGCTCTGTAATAGCTTATTAATCTCAACAGTTGCTAGAACAATGAAATAAGCATAAGGATAAGCTAAAATGCTTATAAACTAATCATTAAGCACTAGGGAAATGGAATAAGCTAACAAGCTGTCTAACAAGCTAATAAAATATTTGAAAAGCACATTTAACTATGGATAAGCACTGGTTAAGACAAAAATAAGCGTTAGCTTATCTGTCTTACACAGGGGACAGTGTAAGTTGCTAGGTACTTTAAGCTACTAATTAAGCACTTATAATAAGCTGGAAAATAAAAATAAATATTGAAGCTAACAAGCTGAGCAAATAAGCTTTCCAAAAAGCTAGATTACACAGATAGGCTTATACTAAATAACTTGTGAGAAGCTTTTGAAAAAGCTTATAAACTCTGACTATCTGATTTTCTATATGAAATGGACAAAAGTAAAAGCCATTAGCAGGCTTATTAAATAAGCTGTAAACTTGAAAACTAAGCTTGGATTGTAGAAACAGCTAGGTTGGCTTTCTAAAAAACTAGAATACATAAGATAAGGTTGGGTAATAAGCTCTGTAGGAGCTTGTAAAATGATTAGCTCAACTGATGCACAGGGGAGATTCTCAGTCAAGGGGGTCAAAAGGAGCTAATGAAAAAGCTATCTATAAGCTAATTAAGAGCAAGCTTCTATTTTTCTAATTTTCTAGAGCAACTAAAGTTAACTATCCCAAAAGCATTTGAGCTAAAACCTAGTATTGAATACACTATAAAATTCTAAGTTTTATTCAAAAACAGGTTTTGAGAAATTTGACTTTTTACAAAAATATGCAGTTTGACTAAAATGACTTTGGATCTTAATCTACTGACTTAATATGTTGTAATAAGCTATAATAAGTTGATATTAATCTATGCTAACAAGTTTTAAGCTATTATAGTGAGAATTACAAAATGAAATCCTAACAGTTTAACTGCAATAGGAATTTAAAGGCTATTTTGACTTTTGATGAACTAGAGCCTAGGGTAATGAACTAATTGACTATATTATGCCTAAGTATGATTCTAGTAACTTAATTTAACTACTGAAATGACCTTAAGCTCAGGTTATAACCTAGATCCAAACACCTCTTTAAAATGTTTAAATAATAGTTTTAGCTATTAACTACTATCCTATTTATGCAGAGATCAAAACAAGTTAATAACTGAAATCAAAAAGCTATAATAACATATAATTTAGCATAAACTACAAGCAGCCATGATCATATTTATATTGGCAATATGACAGTTTTGAAAAAGGTTTGGTAACAAAGCTTACTTGATTTCTAGCTCAGTTTGGGTAGCATATCAGTACTAAACCAAGATTAAAATCACCAACCAATACCCAATGCAGCATAAGAATCAACCCAATTCCATTTTTGACACCCAACTTCACCAGCAGTTGACTTTCATTGACCAGGGTATTTTGAGATTAGAATCTAAGTAGTGAGTGATACAAGTGACTAATAAGATGGATTGAGCTTATAAAAGCTTATATGGGATCTTATGATTGCATAACAACAACTGCAAACAACATTCACTTTAACATGAGATTTTCTTAATCTTGAAATTTTACATAAACTGAAAATTTGCATTAAAACTGAATTTGATAACTGCAAAAGAGTTATTGTACATTGTGAATACTTAAAACATTACTTGAAAGCTTTAATTTACACTGGAAAAGTAAAATAAACTAATACGACACTACCTAAACTAATTTACACTACTTATTATTTCTATACTGCTTCTCTCCCTTTCTTTATAGCATTTTCAGACTCTATGTCGACCTCTGGTCATTTCCCACTTGATTGCAACCCTTGGATCATTGAAATTCATCATAGCTGTACACTTGGTGCTTTTGGCGGGAAAAGTCTAGATAGCAGGTTTTCTTTATTAATGGTCTTTGGATTGATGTGGAGGTGGAGGGGAGTGGGTAGGGAGCTGTAAAGGTGGAAGGGGTGAGGTGGAAGGGCAGGTGTTATCACTGGTGTGGAAACAGGTGTTGGGGAGGTGGAAGATGAACAGTGGACGCGCCTTCTCTGTTTTTAAATTCTGGGTCAGGTTTGGATATTGGGCCAGTACTGGGTTTGGGCTTATTAAATACAAAGGGTCCATTTGGTTTATGTTAACAACAAGGACCAAAGTTGTAATATTCTGAAAGTTAAGGACTAAACCTGCAAATATTCCAAAGCTAATACAAGGGTTAGACTTGCCAAGTTTTAATTACCAAAGGACCAAATTTGTATAAAGTTCCATTTTTATAAGTCCAGGGACCAAAACTGTTAATTTTGAAACTTTAGGGGCCAAACTTGTAATTTTCTCCAAAGTTTATCATAAGGACCATTTTTATCATTTATAAATAGAACAAGGTTAAAAGTTGATAATTTTCACTTTTTAACTTAACCAAGGACTATTTTTGACATTTTTGCAAAGTTGAGGGACTAAAGTTGTCATTTTGTGATTTTTAAACTTTAAAGGGTTTATTTTGACAACTTTTGAATCCCAAGGACCTTTAATGATATTTTACAAGTTTTTGAATTACCAGGGACTGATTTTGACAACTTTTGTAACTTGGGGGACTAAAACTGCCAATTATGCAAACTTGATACGTTTTTCACCAGATTTTGATGTTTTTGCATTTAAAACATATAAAACACTGTTTTGTGATATTTTTATCATTTTGATATGTTTCTGAGTGTTTTCAGATGTTTTTGGCACTCTATCAGTATAAAAATGATGAGTATTTAGACACTCATCAATTGTAAGGTGGCTCTAGGCACTAATGACGTTGGTTGAGTTGTGGAGGATGAAATCCTAGTGGGAACAATCTTCTTGGGGATTAGTTTGATTGGTTTCCTTGGTGTAGGGTAAATCCCAGCATTAGTGGACTTAACCGGAGATGATTCAGTTGAGGAAACTTCGTGTATGATCTTAGCAAGTTTCTTGGGTGGTTCTTGAGTGGATGAGTTAGCACTAGGAGCCTTTCTCATGATAAAATGACTAAGGGAGATGGTTGTAATTGCTGAAAATTATGTTTATGTTTGATGACTAAAGTGTTCTTAGCAATATGGCTTATAAAGGGAAGAGATTGGCAAATGCATTTAAGACTTAAACCACTAAGATTCTTGGAAATGTGATGATTAACATGCACAAGGTTGAAGTTCAGAGTTTTACTGATCTAGGAACTCATTTAAGATGAGATGGAGTGTTTGAGTTAGAAATATGAGTTGAAATGATTGTTTTAGCAATGTTTGACATAAACTGTCACCCGGATCCCACGGTTCCCTCCTTGGAGGGATCCGGCTCTCAGCAGTTATGACAGGTTTGAAATGAGGTTTCTAGGAGCTAAAGCCTATCTTATTTTTAGTGTTTCAGTTCTCCTAAGTGTTTTAAGATGAGAGGGTACTTGAATGATCAAAAGTAATAAGTGTTATAGCAAATGATTGCTTCTTATGGAAAGGAGATGGGACAAGATGACTACCAATGGATGTCCAAGAATAACACTAAGAGTTTTGGTGGTGTCAAGTCATAATAAATGATCCTAGTGATCAGATTTAAGCTTGAGGTGAAATTTGAAAAAATCTTTAAAAATCAAAAGAATTAAAAAGCTTAATTCTTGATCCATTTTGGGATAGAGATGACTAGAAACAATTTCCTAAAATTGTTCAATATATCCACCTAAGTGTTTTGAAAGATGAGAAACAATTTGTGAGTATTAAAGCGGAAATATGGTGAGTGTTGATGTGTTGATAAATCAAGAGGCATTTTGACTAAGATCTTAAGTAAGCCTTTAGTGAGTCTAAGCCTTTCTCATCCTTGAAGTAGTTCTAGTTGGATTCTAAAATCATATGCTTAGCTAATGAGATGTTATTTAGAAAGTTATCTTGATGCAAGAGATACTGTATTGCTGATCTGATATCACGGATCCCACGGTTCCCTCAAGGGAGGGATCCGTCTAGGCTAATCCTAGGGATCCGGCATCTGCAGATTAGAACCTACACAGAAATGATGTGCAGATTTTGCACACTAATAAATCTAAAATAAAGCAATAGAAACAAGCATGTCATCACAAAACACTACTTATAAAGGCATGATAAAGTGACAATATCCAAGTTACCATAAACCAAAAGTGCTAAAACGTAATCGTCCAAACATAAGATAAAGAAAAATAAGCATATTCCTATTGTCTCTTTCGTCAATCCTTTCTTTTCCCATTTGACGGCTTAGTGAGGTTGTAAATGAGGTTTTGAATCATGCCCCTCAATTGTTTAAATTCCGCGGTCTCGTTTGGAATGGTTGGAAGTTGTTCGTGGTATTCAAGGATTTCCAATTTGATGTTGGCTACGGGGTCGACGTCTTCCTCATCTTTATCTTCTTCTTCTTCACCGGCTGAGGAGTCCGAGAGAGCTTCAGGTTTCTCTCCATTGACCATGAACCGTTTAGGGGGTTGTTTGGTAAGAGGTACCATGACATGATCGGAAAGGTAATGATCATCGTTAATAGGAGATGGTTGCAATGCACCAACATACTTACAAAGTCGTGTTAGGAGCATACCATACGGAAGTACCATGTTGGAAGCTTTGAATACCCCAGCCATTCTCCTTATCATGTAATAGGCAAGATTAAATGGCCTTGGTGGGTAAGACAATAGATCATTTGCACAAGACATGCATTTGGATGATCTTTGTTTCCAACTAGGCTAATGACATTTTCCCTAAGGATTTCTTCCCATTTTCTAAACATGGGATGCATTTTGAAAAGTTTCATTTGAAAGGGATCACGGTGAATGAGGTTTTTTTTACGGTTGTAACGAGATTGGTTGGTCCTAACTTTGAAGATAGTATCTCTAATGGTTTCGGGATCGTCGAGAGGAGTGTTATAGAGAGGCTTAGGATCAAGTGCAAGGTTTTGAGCGTTAATTGCCCAATCTTGAGAGTACATACAAATTCCTTCACAAGGAATGCGAAGAATTTGAGCAAAGGTGTTGAGAGGAAAAATAAAGTTTTGTTTGTTGATGATGAAGGCGATTGAGATGCTATTGTCGGTGTTTCTAATGATCCTAAAGCTTTTGTAAAATTCATAAATGAAGACCGGACAAATTTGTTCATCTATGTCAAGGAGACAATCAAAATTGATTGTCGAGAAAACTTGACGAATGTCGGTATCTTCAAGGAAATATTCCTTGACTATACGACCTTCGTGGATAAGTCGTTTTACAAGGCTTTTGAATATTTTACGGTCGGTTTTGGTCAATCCCCTTTTACGATAGTAGTGAGTAAGGTAATGGACGGTGTCATGATGATCTTGTTGAGTGGCTTTGGGCATGGTTGGTCCTAAAAATACAAATTTTCAATTAGGTAAGATTAGTTGGAATGGGTTTATGGTTTTGATTTGTATTAATGTTGTGAACACAATGTGATTTTGTTAAAACCCCTTTTTCATGATTAATTTGAAAAATCCCTAATTGAGTTAATTGATTAGAAATTAAGAAACCATAAACCCTAGGATGAGGATGATGAAAATTAGAACAAGTTAATGTAATTACTTACAATGGTGTTCTAGGAAGGAATACTTGAGAGTATGGAAGGCAATGAGGATGAAATATGTAGCTTGGTCGTTTTTGTGTTGTGTGAATAGAGGGAAAAACAATCAGTGGTGATTTTTTGAACGCGTATAGCTGAGTTCTGTTCCACGGTTCCCCCGGATCCTTTGTATTTGGGATCCGGTTAGTACAGCTAGAGGGATCCGGCTACTGTGGACAGAAAAGGAGTTGTTTGGCATTATTTTTGTAGTAGGCTTATAAAATAGCTTACTAAAAAATAGTTTGGAGGTATTGGATGAAGATTGTTTTTGGATGACGGCTTTTGATGAATCACATATCGAGGGTTCATATGTGATGACGGCGTTAGTTTGATGAGTCAAAAGGAATACTATTCCCGATGATGAAAAAAGACGGAAAAGTGACGAGAGAGACTTCTAACGACGTTAGTGATTAATAAACAAAGAGAACTTATGAAATAAATTGAACTCATGTAACCTATCTAATGAAAAGTAAAACATACCTCTATGCTTCTTGGTTTGGCATAATACCAAAAATACTTCATGAGCTTTTAAAGTAATCCTTTGTACTTGGTGTACGTAAGTTATGATTACTTTTTAGATCCTTCCTTGAATGTTGACTTCATTATTCTTTGAATGAAGATTTTGGAGAGATTCTAGCATGAAGATTTCTTGAGAACAAAAATTGTTAGAATCACCGTATCAAGTCTTTAAAGTACAATATACTTTAAGAAACTTGGTAACGAAGCTCTGATACCAATTGTGGAAAACTAGAAGGGGGGGTTGAATAGTTTTACCAATTAAAACTTCCTTTTAAATATTAAGATCGACTTATGTCAATCTATTTAGTTGTTTATGTTGGACGTTGATAGATAGATATATAAACGTGTAATGAAAGATAAAGAGTAAGAAGCACATCACCACGACACAAGTTATTTATAGTGGTTCGGCTACAAGGACACCTTCCTTGCCCTACTCCACTCCCTGAGTCACCTACTCGAGAGTTCGTAAACACTACACCAACTCCTTATGGCGGAGAAGCCTTCACAACGTCGCTTAACCGTTTTCCGGTACAAAGCTAAATACTGGGTTCCTTCACACCAAGGCGAACCACACCTAACACAATGTCTCCTACCCTTTATACGGTGCTAGGCTAACCACCGAGTTCTTTCACACCAAGGAGAACTAATCCTATCACAACGTCGCCTACCCTTTATTAGGTACTAGGCTAAGCACCTAGTTCCATTACTATGGAGGAACTACTAACCTTCACGACACAACACCTAATCTCAAGGAGATCCACTCCTTGTTACAAATACTTATACGTATACGTATAACGATGCACCTCATTGATTATACGACCTAGGCATTCTTCCCAAATGCGACTTGATTTGATTCATCGGCATCCTTCACTAATGCCTTCGTCTTGACACCTTTAGCATTCTTCACTAATGCTTTCACACGGATGATGAGCACCTTTCACTAATGCTTTCATCTTGACACTTTCGGCATTCTTCACTGATGCCTTCAACCCAACATCTATGGAGAAAGGAAGAACTATCAACAAGAGAACCTTAGTTGTCTTGATGATGACGAAGCATGGCAACTCATGGACTTGAGCTTGCACGTCTTCAAGAAGTGATGATCTCTCCTTTAAGAGGAACCTAGAAGATCACACAAAAACAAAAGACAAACTACATAGATCACTTGGATCTGAGGTTAGAGGGTTAGCATACTTGGGGGAAAGTATGTATGTAAAGTTATGAATAGAAAGGAAGAAATGGCTCTCTATTTATAGAGAAAATTCTCTTCTGTTCCCCGGATCCCTTCCACTTGGGATCCGGCTAGCACAAAGCCAGGGATCCGTGGAACGCTCCTCTTTGCCCATGGGTATTGTTTGGTTATGGGTCATGGGTCATGGGTTGATCCATGGTTTTCTTTCTAGATACAATGAACTTGGTTAAGTGGTATATATAAAACCATGGGTTATGGGTCAATACCATTTGCTAGTTTTTACCCATTTAGTATATACTTATTTTTACCCATTTTAGTATACTTAGTTTAGGTATATGCTAACCCAATATGTAAACACTAGTTGTTGTACATATGTATTTAAATCATAAAATAACTTATACTTGTTTTAGTGTTTTATGTGAAAACGTAAGTGTGTTAGTGATTCTCGCTAAACCGTCAAGTTTTATCACACAAGCCAGCCACTTGTGAATGGCTGACCGTAACAAACTTAAAACAGTTCAAACACAGAATGCAATGAAGATCAGGAGAGTATAGGGTTTCCCCGGGTCGTTATGTCCCAGCGAGCTATGCAATGAATCACCAAACGTGTAGTGATCGAGAAGATTTGAACAGATAAGGAGATATGATTGATTATACTAAAAGAAAAAGTTTATAAACTACAGGGGCTTAAATGCAAACTAAAGGAAATTAAAAAGATAAAAAATATTAAATAAACGCTATCACTATTTGCAAAATGATGTTTTTGATTTTATGTTTTTATAAAACTTAATTTAAAAACTACGTGACGTACGAAAGAAAATGTGAAACTGAAGCAGTATTAATCCTAAAAATATAAAAATGACATTTTTACAAACCTAATTATAAGAGAAAATTTTAAGAAAAAGAAAATTATTTTTAAAACTATTTAATTAATTATTATTAATTAAAAACTATTTTTAACTAATTGATAATAGCCTAAAATACAAGAAAATAGGAAATAAAGCTAGAAAAATGAAATTATGACTTGGAAAAATCTAAAATAACAAAATAGAATTTTCAAAACTATTTTTGTATTTTTCTGATTATTTTTGTATTTTCTATGAATTTAAAACTATTTAAAACTAATTAAATTACTAAAAATTACAAATTAAACTATGAAAAATCTGGAAAAATAATTTTTTTACTTTTTATATTTATCTTATCCTAAGAAAAATGAAAAATTATTTTTTTGAACTTTTTCTGAATTAATTGTATTAAAAGCTAATTAAAATGGCCTAAAAACTGTTTTTAATTAAGAAAAATAGCAAACTGACCTAGAAAAATATGAAAAATTCAGGAAAAGTCTAATTTAATATTAAGAATCTAGGAAAAATATAAAAACATGGGATTGTGTGATAGATTATGAAACTGCAGTTGTAAGTGCTTAAAAATAAGCACTTTGAATAAGCCAAAGAGTACAAATGAACACCAAACTGTTACAGAAGCTAAGTTAGGCTAAAATCACTCAAATGCAACTAGTTACAACAAGCTTTGACCCCTGAATTGCAAACTACTATGATTTGGCTATTTGAGTTTATGTGCAAAAACAGATTTATGGGGCTACTTTGCAGCTTAAGCACAAGCCAACCAAATAAGCTAAACTCAAAACTAAAAATTGGAACCTAAACAAGACCTGGTTGGCTACTTATGAACCAAAGATGAGACCAAGGGAAGCTCTGTTGAGCTCTGGACAAGCTCTGCAATAAGCTGAGAAAACTCAGCTTTGACTGAGTTTGTGAACAGGGCACATAAGCCCTGTTTGATAAGCTCTTTTGAAGCCTTTAGAAAATTTCTAACAATCTATAAAAATGACAATAAGAAAATAGTCCAGTTGAGGTTTTAAGAACCAAAAGTCTCACTTGATTTGGACCAATAATGAACCTGTGAAAAATCTTTCTAGTTGGGCTCAAAATGGCTTTTTCAGTTTTGACTTTTTAAATGTTTTTGAGATAGTTGACTTTTATGAACTTTGCAACAAATTTTTGAGTTGATCTTGATGTTATATGATGAAATGGAACTACTGCAATCTATTTCTAAGTTATCTAAGCACAAAACAACTGTTTGATTTTCCAAAACCCCAACAGTTGAGTAAATAAGACAGATTCAAATGATGTTTGACTTTTAAGGTTCTAAGGCACAAATAACTGACTCATATGAGTCTAACTACTTATATTAAGATTGATACTGCAGTTGTCAAGCACAAACAAGGACTTAATCTCAGCTTTACATACTGATCCAAACACACCTTTAAAAACTGATTTGAACTTTCAAACTAAGCAAATCACTGATTTAACTCATTCCACCAATTAAACTAATTCTAACATCCTAATTACTACTAATTAAACATGTCTAAATTATTTAATGACCACAGGTTCAAGTACAAACACAAACTGCAAACTGACTAAAAAAAATGAAAATGAGAAACACTAACAACTGTCCCAGCTTATCTTGTAGCTTAAACCAGAAACCAAACTAAACTATTCCATATCAAATCCAACCAAAATCCACTTTGCATCAGCCCCATATCCATTTTCAAACCTGTTTGAACCAAATGTCTTCACAGTTGACTTTTGTTGACTTTGTGACAAGTTTGCTTGAAACTGAATTTCAAGTTTACAAAAAGCTATTTGAAGCTTAAATAAACTTGTTTAGACTTAGAATTAAGCTATTGGAAGCTTGAACCCAAGAGATTGAAACTAAAATTTTTAACAGTGAAACTGAAAACATGAAACTTGAATGAACTTTGAATTAAAACTTGAAAATGTGTTATAATGACTAAAAGGCTTAGTCTTAGTACAATGAAGCTTGAGATTACAGATTTATAAACTAATTAAGATATTTAAAGAAAAAACGACATTACATAAATTTAAAAACTAAGTACTGCCTCTCTCTTCCTTCTTCTTCTCTCTTTTATACACCAGAACAGTTCCTCTCTCTCCTCTGAGTGTATCCCAGCTGAAATCTTGGCCATTGGATGTCTAGAGCCCATATTGGCCGTTTGATCATTTTGGCGGGAAAAGTTGGTTTTGACTGTAGGCTCTGAAATAGCAATAGGGGGGGGGGGGGGTGGCATTTATTGTAGTGGGTTGTGATGATGAGGGGGAAGGATTGAGGAGAAAAGGTGATGGGAGGGTGGCCTGAATTGCAGTCAAGTGGGGGGAAGAAGAACAGTGGATAAGGTGGAGGGAAAGGGTGAGGTGTTTGACTGAGTTTGACCTGGCAGTCCAAAAAGGATAATGACAGGGGGGTCAAAGGTGGGTTTTGACAGGGGACCATAATAGATTTGACAAGGGCTTGGTTTAGATTATGATAAGGACCAAAATGCAATTATCCAATTCTTGAAGGACCATTTCTGCCAATATACCAAAGTTGTCACAAGGACCAAAACTGACAAGTTCCAATAGTACAAGGACTAGTTTTGACATTTTCAAATTTCCAGGGACCAAACTTGACATTTTTTGAAAGTTTAGGGACCTAAGTTGTAAATTTGCAATTTTAAATCTCAAGGACCAATTTTGACAACTTAAGAATCCCTAGGGACTTAAAATGATATTTTTCTTTTATTTTGTTTTACCAGGGACTATTTTTGACAACTTTTGAAACTTGAGGGACTAAAACTGCCAATTATGCAAACTTGATACGTTTTTCACCAGAATTTGATATTTTTGCATTTAAAACATATAAAACACTTATTTGTGATATTTTTATCATTTTGATGCATTTCTGAGTGTTTTCAGATGTTTTTGCAGTTTAATTGGTACAAAAATGATGAGTATTTAGACACTCATCAATCCCCCACACTAAGATATTGCTAGTCCCTAGCAATGTTTTGAGAAAAATTTGATGGATTTCATCTCTTAACCAAAAGCCATTACTTCTGGAGTAGCCAAATGTTTCAGTTCAAGTAAGAACCTTGGTACACTGATAACCAAGTGATTTTGAGCAAACCACCAGCTTTCAACGGATTTGATTTGTCTTTACCAGAAGCCGTTTGCTTCTGGACTAGCCAACTCTTAGATAAATTATCAATATTATCTTTGGTGAGTCGATTACCAATTATGGTTTTTCCACTGCCTTTACCACAAGCCATAAACTTGCGGGCTAGCCAACTCTTCACTTTTAAGGATATGGTGAGCTGAATACCATACAATTTTGGGCAAATTGCAAGCCGTCAATGGATTTGAGATATCTTTACCAAGAGCCGTTTGCTCCTGGATTAGCCAATCCTTTTGTTTATTAGACAAGGCGGACTGATAACCATAAGATGAGTAAGTGCAAAACACTTACTCTAAAAAAATTTTGGCCAAAAATGGGGGAATTAGGCGGTATAATTACATGATAAAATTCGTGAGAATTCCCCCCACACTAGAAATGAATATTGCCCTCAATATTCAAAGTACCGGCGGTTATGCCGAAACATAGAAAGTAAAAGGGAAATACTACGGCCATTATTTAGCAAGATTTTTTTTTTTTTTTTTTTTTTTTTTTTTTTTTTTTTTTTTTTTTTTTTTACTCTTATATACAACAGCGGGGGGAAACTCCCCCACACTAGGGTGGTACACACGGGTGAAAACCCATGTTTTAGCTACTGTTTTTGATTCCCGAGTCGCTAGCTTGACTCGATCCCCGCATTCATTGGTTCATGGGGAAAGTTTGTAGATCTGGGACAACCACAGGAGGAATGTCCTCTCCAAAATAATGCTTCAATCGATGACCATTCACCTTAAAGTTTGGACCATCGGGTTGATATAACTCAATGGTTCCATATGGGAATACTTTAGTGATGGTGAATGGTCCAGACCAGCGGGATTTTAGTTTTCCCGAGAAAATCTTCAATCTTGAGTTGAAAAGAATGACTCGATCACCGACGTTGAAAACGCGGTTTTTGATTTTTGAGTCATGAATCTTCTTTGTCTTTTCTTTATAGATCAAAGAGTTCTCGTATGCTTGATCACGGAGTTCATTTAATTCCTTCATTTGAACTTTCCGGTGATCACCAGCTGTCTGAATATCGAAGTTGGCATGCTTCAAGGCCCAGTATGCCTTGTGCTCAAGCTCAACCGGCAGATGACATGCCTTTCCATACACAAGCTTGTATGGAGTACACCCGATGGGTGTTTTATAAGCTGTACGGAAGGCCCAGAGTGCGTCATCTAGCTTATCCGACCAAGAGGCACGGTTTTCGCCAACCGTCCTCTCAAGAATTCTTTTAATCCCCCGGTTGGAAACTTCCACTTGCCCACTTGTTTGGGGGTGGTACGCAGTAGAGAGACGGTGAGTTACACCATACTTTTGCATGACTCTATCAAACTGGTCATTGCAGAAATGCGTACCACGATCACTGATTATAGCTCGTGGAGTTCCAAACCTAGCAAAAAGAGATTTTAAGAATTTCACAACAACTCGGGCATCGTTGGTAGGCAAAGCCTTAGCTTCAACCCATTTTGACAAATAGTCAACGGCCACGAGTATGTACTTATTACCGCGAGAAGAAGGAAATGGCCCCATAAAGTCAATGCCCCAGATGTCAAAAATCTCACACACTTGAATGGCGTTTTGCGGCATTTCATTTCTTTGTGAGATATTCCTGTGACGTTGACAAGCGTCACAGGTTTTGACAAATTCATGGGCATCCTTGTAAATCGTGGGCCAGTAGAATCCGGAATCAAACACCTTCTTGGCGGTGTAGTTGGGGCTATGATGTCCCCCAGTAGGTCCAGAATGGCAAGCCTTGAGAATGTCAATAGCTTCCTGACCATACACACATCGCCTGATGACTTGATCCGCGCAAATTTTAAACAAGTAGGGGTCGTCCCAGAAGTAATGTTTCACATCTTTAAAGAATTTGTTTTTCTGTTGGGACGACATCCCTTTCACCACAAAGTTACCCGCATGGTAATTTGCAAAGTCAGCAAACCATGGGGTAGAAGAGTCTCCACGAAAAGAAACCACATTGAGTGTTTCGAGAGGAAATGTTACATTTATTTCCTTTTTCTCAAACACATCTTGGTGAGGGTTTTCTAGACGGGACAGATGATCAGCAGCAAGGTTCTCAGCTCCTTTTTTATCACGTATAATGATATCAAATTCTTGCAGGAGGAGAACCCAACGGAGGAATCTCGGCTTTGCATCTTGTTTTGCAAAGAGATATTTGAGAGCCGAGTGATCCGTATACACCACGCATTTGGTCAATATAAGGTATGGCCGAAACTTTTCAAACGCATACACCACAGCTAATAATTCTTTTTCTGTAGTGGTGTAATGGGTTTGAGCTTCAGTCATAGTCTTGCTTGCGTAGTGGATAGGCTGAAAATGCTTGGTTTTTCGTTGCCCCAAGACTGCACCGATAGCAAAATCACTTGCATCGCACATGAGCTCAAAGGGTAAATCCCAGTCGGGGGCAACTAGAATGGGTGCTTCCGTAAGCTTTTTCTTTAGTGTTTCAAAAGCTTCGATGCACTCAGGAGAGAAGATAAAAGGAGCATCTTTTTCAAGAAGATGGGTCATAGGCCGAGCGATTTTAGAAAAATCTTGTATGAATCTGCGATAAAACCCGGCATGACCTAGAAAACTCCTAATACCTTTGACGGTAGTAGGATGAGGCAATTTAGCAATAACATCAACTTTTGCTCTATCTACCTCAATCCCGTTTTTTGAAATCTTATGGCCAAGGACTATGCCTTCTTTGACCATAAAGTGACTCTTCTCCCAATTTAGACAAAGGTTGGTGTCTTCACACCTTTTGAGCATTTTATCTAAATGGGAGAGACATGTCTGAAATGAGTCCCCAATGACCGAGAAGTCATCCATAAACACCTCCATAGTTTCCCCGATCATGTCGTGGAAAATTGCCATCATACATCGTTGGAACGTGCCAGGAGCGTTACATAGGCCAAAAGGCATACGTCTGTAGGCAAAAGTTCCGTATGGGCAGGTGAATGTGGTCTTTTCTTGATCCAGTGGATCAATGGGGATCTGAAAGTATCCCGAGAAACCATCAAGGAAACAATAGTATTCGTTCCCTGCTAATCTCTCAAGCATCTGATCCATGAAGGGTAGAGGAAAATGGTCTTTACGGGTGGCTTCGTTTAACTTGCGATAGTCAATACACACACGCCATCCCGTAACCAATCGAGTTGGAATTAACTCGTTTTCTTCATTTGTGACAACAGTAATGCCACCCTTTTTTGGAACACAGTGAATTGGGCTAACCCAAGGACTATCAGAGATCGGGTAAATCAAACCGGCATCAAGAAGTTTGAGAACCTCTTGTTTGATAACCTCATGAATCTTAGGATTCACCCTTCTCTGATGTTGGACTGCTGGTTTGAAGTCATCCTCCATTAAGATTTTGTGAGTACAAAACTCAGGGTTGATACCCTTAATGTCGGAGAGTTTCCAAGCGATTGCTTGCTTGTGTGACTTCAAGACCTTTATGAGAGCAGTCTTCTCCTCCTCAGTTAAGTCTTTAGCAATTATGACGGGTAATTTATCATCACCCTCCAAGAATGCATACTCGAGATGAGGAGGTAGGTCCTTAAGTTCAACCTCGGGAAATTCGTCAGTAGATGTTTGTACTGATTTGATTTCCTCAATCGTGATCTCATTCGGAGGGATTGAAGGTAATGGATCTTCATTAAGCAATTGCTCAAGATAAAGGATATCTCCCTCCGAATCATAAACACCATCAATTCCAGTCGGAATTGATTCATCAGTAGCAAGAAATTCATCGATCTCTTCCAGAAGGAAGTCACCTCCCTCAAATGGAGTGAGAGAGGGGGAAGAGTCGGCAGTGATTGGTTGAGAAGATGTGGTGGAATCCCCACTCACAGGATTATGAAGATAACCAAGAAACTCTTGAGAGTACTCCTCTGAAGCAATATCAATTAAATCGATTCGATTGACCGATTCAGCATCATAATTTGAGGAGTACCTCGAAGTTTGATCAAGGTTGAAGGTAACAGCTTCATTACCCACACGTAACGTGATTTCTTGCTCAAATACATCAATAAGAGCACGGCCCGTTCTCAGGAATCCTCGTCCAACAATGAGGGGAACCCGAGGATCGGCATCAAAATCAACAACCACAAAGTCAGCTGGAAAATGGAACTTTCCTACTTTCACGAATACATCCTCGGCGATGCCAAGAGGACGCGATATAGAACGATCTGCAAGCTCAAGAGTCATGCAGGTAGGAACAAGTTCTGGAAGAGAAAGTTTCTTCCATACTGAATAAGGCATCAGATTGATGCTTGCACCAAGATCGGCAAGGGCAAAGCATTCAATCATCCCTGGAAAAACACAAGGAAGAAGGAATTTTCCAGGATCTCTAAGCTTCTCGGGAAGCTTCTTTAACAAGACTGCTGAGCAGTTCTCGTTTAAAGGAGTTTTAGCCATTTCAAACAGTTTCTCCTTATTGCTTAACATGTGTTTGAGAGTTGATGCAAACTTGGGCATCAGCATGATAGCATCCGCAAAGCTTATGTCAAAATGAAGTTCTTAGAAAATTTGAAAGAATTTTTCCATTTGATGACTGGCTTTTTCGCGGAGCTTTTGCTCATGTAAACGTGAGGGGTAAGGAATAGAAGTTTTGGATTTGGGGTTACCAACTGGAGGTTCAAAAACAACTCCAGGTTTGGATTTGGGTTTCGGGACAACCTGAGGGTGGACATTGCTGGTACTTCCTTTATTAGTAGGAAGTTCCTTGTCCTTTGTCGCCTCAGGTTCACTTTCCACTACCTTCGGGAGAGAAGAAGAAGAGGTAGTAGGAATAGCGGGTCCATCATACGAAGCACCACTTCTGGTTGTGATCGCCTTTGCATCGCCCCTCGGATTAGCGATCGTGTTGCTAGGTAAAGTACCTGAGCCCGAGGGTCGATCATTTAAAGACTTCTTCATGTCAGAAATCTGGCTGACCAACAACATATTCATTTCCTCCTGGGATTTCATGAATTGCTTCAACAACTCATCAGATGATGGTCCAGTTGGAACAATGGCTTGATTTTGCACAGGAAAATTCTGACCTCTATTGTTAGGATTAGGGCCTTGATTTTGAAAATTCCCTTGATTATTGCCATGAAAGTACCCAGGGTTGAAATTTCCCTGACCTTGGTTTCTGTTAAAATTTCCTTGGTGTTGGAAATTTTGACTTTGATTTTGAAAACCGTTGTTTTGACTGAAATTACCTTGGTTTTGAAAACCTTGGTTTGGTCTATTTTGATGTTGATTACGGTTTTGGTTTTGGTTGAAACCGGGTGGTCCAGGGTAGTGGTTAGGACGGTGGTTCAGGTCCATAGGAGCACGATATTGGTTGCCTCCTGAATTGGGAATCCCGCCCACAGCATTTGCTTCAAAAGGGTTACCATCGGTGGCCATACAGTCGTAATAGGCATGGGGCCACCACAAGTAACACAGACTTCCACTTTCTTAACTTCAGCAGGAGGTGAAGTTTGTGGAAAAGAAACTTTCTTTTGGTTGGAGAGAACCAAAGCTTGAATTGCTTCCGTGAGTTTGTCAATCTTAGCATCGGTGCTAGACTGACTCACGGGTGAAGAAGAAGAAGGACCAACACTGACTTGGGAAACAACCGGTTTGCTTCGTGCAGTGCGGACTTTAGACTTGTTTTCAATTATTGTTAAAGCTTCTTTGACAGTTTTGCTCAAGAAATTTCCTCCAGCGGAGGAATTGAGAGAATCTTGATCAGATTGACTCACTCCATTATAGAAAGTATCGAGTTGCATCAACTCGGAGAAACCGTGGTGAGGACATTTGCGAAGCAATTCCTTAAAACGATCCCACGATTGACTGAAGGGTTCATCAAACTTTTGTGTAAACTTGATGATTTCATTTTTAAGACTCGTGGTTTTGGAAGGTGGATAAAACTCGTTCACAAATTTCTTCACCAGGTCTTCCCATGTTTCGATTGATTTAGGGGGTTGTTTTTCAAGCCAAATCCGGGCTTGTCCCTCAAGGGAAAATGGGAACAGAAGAAGCTTAACAGCATCTGTAGGGACATTCTTATACTTGATGGTAGATGCAATCTTGTTAAACCATCGAATATGAGCATGAGGATCATCCCTCTCAAAACCATAGAACTGACTTGAGGTTACAAGATTCAGTAACCCGGTTTTGAGTTCAAAATTTTCAGCCACAATGGCTGGGATAATAATAGCATCTCCATACCCGTCGATGGGTGCCTGGATAAGCTCACACATAGGACGTTCTTCCGCCATGACAACGGAAGTAGTGTGAGCAGTCCGGATCTCAGATCCGACTGATGGAGCAGAAAGTCTACGGATACGCCTTCTTGGAATCCTGACAAGCTCACGAAATGGGCTTACAGACCTAGAAGAGCGAGTGCGCATACACTAGAGTTAACTCTAAGAGATCTCAGAGTTAAGAAAGGAAATGGGAATTATGAAAATGGTGAAAATGGGGTAAGAAGAATCTTTTTGGGTTTTATGTTTTTGACAAGTAGATATCACAACAAATCCAATTAAAAACAAAATCGAGGCAAAACAACAGTGAACTTAAACCAATAATCACAAGATGAATGGCTTCTTTGAAAAAGGTACACCAATCACAAGGACACAAAGGCAAGTTTTAAATCTTTGGTTCGGGAACTTATTATGGTCGTACCCCCAGTTAGGTAGTACATTGCCTTGGTTTGCGGTGGTAATCTTTTATGTTGTTATTATTAAACTCAGAAAACGACAAATCTTTTTGTATTTTTATCTTTGATACATATATAGAAACAAAAGGAAAATATTTTTGTGTTTTATACGTTTTTGCTGTTTTTGGGTTTTTGGATTTTTTATAAAAATATATATAGATATAGATAGATGGTATGAACAAGGAGTGATTATTCAAATCACTAATCTGCTAAGCGTAAGACAATTAGCACAGCTCTCCGGCAGCGGCGCCAAAATTTGATTCTCGCTAAACCGTCAAGTTTTATCACACAAGCCAGCTACTTGTGAATGGCTGACCGTAACAAACTTAAAACAGTTCAAACACAGAATGCAATGAAGATCAGGAGAGTATAGGGTTTCCCCTGGTCGTTATGTCCCAGCGAGCTATGCAATGAATCACCAAACGTGTAGTGATCGAGAAGATTTGAACAGATAAGGAGATATGATTGATTATACTAAAAGAAAAAGTTTATAAACTACAGGGGCTTAAATTCAAATTAAAGGAAATTAAAAAGATAAAAAATATTAAATAAACGCTATCACTATTTGCAAAATGATGTTTTTGATTTTATGTTTTTATAAAACTTAATTTAAAAACTACGTGACGTACGAAAGAAAATGTGAAACTGAAGCAGTATTAATCCTAAAAATATAAAAATGACATTTTTACAAACCTAATGATAAGAGAAAATTTTAAGAAAAAGAAAATTATTTTTAAAACTATTTAATTAATTATTATTAATTAAAAACTATTTTTAACTAATTAATAATAGCCTAAAATACAAGAAAATAGGAAATAAAGCTAGAAAAATGAAATTATGACTTGGAAAAATCTAAAATAACAAAATAGAATTTTCAAAACTATTTTTGTATTTTTCTGATTATTTTTGTATTTTCTATGAATTTAAAACTATTTAAACTAATTAAATTACTAAAAATTACAAATTAAACTATGAAAAATCTGGAAAAATAATTTTTTTACTTTTTATATTTATCTTATCCTAAGAAAAATGAAAAATTATTTTTTTTGAACTTTTTCTGAATTAATTGTATTAAAAGCTAATTAAAATGGCCTAAAAACTGTTTTTAATTAAGAAAAATAGCAAACTAACCTAGAAAAATATGAAAAATTCAGGAAAAGTCTAATTTAATATTAAGAATCTAGGAAAAATATAAAAACATGGGCTTGTGTGATAGATTATGAAACTACAGTTGTAAGTGCTTAAAAATAAGCACTTTGAATAAGCCAAAGAGTACAAATGAACACCAAACTGTTACAGAAGCTAAGTTAGGCTAAAGTCACTCAAATGCAACTAGTTACAACAAGCTTTGACCCCTGAATTGCAAACTACTATGATTTGGCTATTTGAGTTTATGTGCAAAAACAGATTTATGGGGCTACTTTGCAGCTTAAGCACAAGCCAACCAAATAAGCTAAACTCAAAACTAAAAATTGGAGCCTAAACAAGACCTGGTTGGCTACTTATGAACCAAAGATGAGACCAAGGGAAGCTCTGTTGAGCTCTGGACAAGCTCTGCAATAAGCTGAGAAAACTCAGCTTTGACTGAGTTTGTGAACAGGGCACATAAGCCCTGTTTGATAAGCTCTTTTGAAGCCTTTAGAAAATTTCTAAAAATCTATAAAAATGACAATAAGAAAATAGACCAGTTGAGGTTTTAAGAACCAAAAGTCTCACTTGATTTGGACCAATAATGAACCTGTGAAAAATCTTTCTAGTTGGGCTCAAAATGGCTTTTTCAGTTTTGACTTTTTAATTGTTTTTGAGATAGTTGACTTTTATGAACTTTGCAACCAATTTGTGGGTTGATCTTGATGTTATATGATGAAATGGAACTACTGCAATCTATTTCTAAGTTATCTAAGCACAAAACAACTGTTTGATTTTCCAAAACCCCAACAGTTGAGTAAATAAGACAGATTCAAATGATGTTTGACTTTTAAGGTTCTAAGGCACAAATAACTGACTCATATGAGTCTAACTACTTATATTAAGATTGATACTGCAGTTGTCAAGCACAAACAAGGACTTAATCTCAGCTTTACATACTGATCCAAACACACCTTTAAAAACTGATTTGAACTTTCAAACTAAGCAAATCACTGATTTAACTCATTCCACCAATTAAACTAATTCTAACATCCTAATTACTACTAATTAAACATGTCTAAATTATTAAATGACCACAGGTTCAAGTACAAACACAAACTGCAAACTGACTAAAAAAATGAAAATGAGAAACACTCACAACTGTCCCAGCTTATCTTGTAGCTTAAACCAGAAACCAAACTAAACTATTCCATATCAAATCCAACCAAAATCCACTCTGCATCAGCCCCATATCCATTTTCAAACCTGTTTGAACCAAATGTCTTCACAGTTGACTTTTGTTGACTTTGTGACAAGTTTGCTTGAAACTGAATTTCAAGTTTACAAAAAGCTATTTGAAGCTTAAATAAACTTGTTTAGACTTAGAATTAAGCTATTGGAAGCTTGAACTCAAGAGATTGAAACTAAAATTTTTAACAGTGAAACTGAAAACATGAAACTTGAATGAACTTTGAATTAAAACTTGAAAATGTGTTATAATGACTAAAAGGCTTAGTCTTAGTACAATAAAGCTTGAGATTACAGATTTATAAACTAATTAAGATATTTAAAGAAAAAACGACATTACATAAATTTAAAAACTAAGTACTGCCTCTCTCTTCCTTCTTCTTCTCTCTTTTATACACCAGAACAGTTCCTCTCTCTCCTCTGAGTGTATCCCAGCTGAAATCTTGGCCATTGGATGTCTAGAGCCCATATTGGCCGTTTGATCATTTTGGCGGGAAAAGTTGGTTTTGACTGTAGGCTCTGAAATAGCAACTAGGGGGGGTGGCATTTATTGTAGTGGGTTGTGATGATGAGGGGGAAGGATTGAGGAGAAAAGGTGATGGGAGGGTGGCCTGAATTGCAGTCAAGTGGGGGGAAGAAGAACAGTGGATAAGGTGGAGGGAAAGGGTGAGGTGTTTGACTGAGTTTGACCTGGCAGTCCAAAAAGGATAATGACAGGGGGGTCAAAGGTGGGTTTTGACAGGGGACCATAATAGATTTGACAAGGGCTTGGTTTAGATTATGATAAGGACCAAAATGCAATTATCCAATTCTTGAAGGACCATTTCTGCCAATATACCAAAGTTGTCACAAGGACCAAAACTGACAAGTTCCAATAGTACAAGGACTAGTTTTGACATTTTCAAATTTCCAGGGACCAAACTTGACATTTTTTGAAAGTTTAGGGACCTAAGTTGTAAATTTGCAATTTTAAATCTCAAGGACCAATTTTGACAACTTAAGAATCCCTAGGGACTTAAAATGATATTTTTCTTTTATTTTGTTTTACCAGGGACTATTTTTGACAACTTTTGAAACTTGGGGGACTAAAACTGCCAATTATGCAAACTTGATAAGTTTTTCACCAGAATTTGATATTTTTGCATTTGAAACACATAAAACACTTATTTGTGATATTTTTATCATTTTGATGCATTTCTGAGTGTTTTCAGATGTTTTTGCAGTTTAATTGGAACAAAAATGATGAGTATTTAGACACTCATCAGTTAGGAAACTATTAACTCAAACTATTTACGTATTCTATTTGTTTTGTTAAAATGATTTTACGTTTGTTATCGACAAAACATTAGAAGATCGTAAAATATAAATAACCGTTTGTACGGCTTATTTGTATTAACAGTTACCCCATCCACAGTGGCTCTAAGAGCATCCACTGTTTTATGTGTATCTCTAGTTTCAATGGTTATGGACTGAGAAGAAGTCCAAAACTGTTTTATTTTAGAGATATAGATTGTGGGATTAAGAAGTAAAGCATACCTTATATGGGTAGTAAATAGAAACTCCACAATCTGATGAAAAACAGTGCCACTCTTCTCGTTTGACTTTTATAAGTAAGCCACTTGGTTGTGCTCATCTGCAAAAGTGATAGGTGCCATAGAATCTTTTGATGAAGAATATATTGTGTCAGTATGAATTGAATGAATAACTCACCAATTGAGAGATAAAGATATATAGGGGTAGGGTTTAAGATTTTTGTGCAAGAAAGACTATCTTTGGAAAATATTTATCTTTAGAGGATAAATAGTAGATAATCTTCCAAAAGTTTTGCCCTATATATATATGGAAACAATGTTTTCTTTCAACGGCTAGTACAAAATTAGTTACTGACACAATCAGTTGTAACGGCTAGATCAACAGTGGTAAAAATAACACTGTCAGTGGAAACTGTGAACTAACAGTGGGAATTTTTCCCAAAGATTTTCAAAGAGCAGTGGTAAAGAAAAACATATGAAAATTGGACTGCCCTTTATCATAGTTTTTAGCAAACTACCAGCTATCAACATATTTGATATGTCTTTACCATGAGCCGTTTGCTATGGACTAGCCAACTCTTAATCACAAAGAATATGGTGAGTTGATAACCATATAGTTTTTGGTAAACTATCAACCATAAACGGATTTGTTAAGTCTTTATCAGTAGCCATTTGCTCTGGACTAGTTGATTCTTATGTGGGTTAGACATAGTGAATCAATAACCATTTGTTATGTGTCTCAGATACACACCTTTTAAAGATCAACTCCCATCTATGCTGCATAAAAGTTATTGAACAAGCAAAAACACAAGCACAAACACATATACAAACTTATACAACAATGTTAGTACCCAGAGACTTCCACTCAACATCAAAGACCATTAGACACAAAAAGTTTATGGATTTAGCATTCCAATACTTGTTACCAAGTACTGAAATCTACCCACATCAAGTCCTTTTGTTAATAAATCAGCATAGTTGTCATCAGTATGGATTTTGACAACTTGAATTAGTCCTTTTTCATAACAGTCTCTTATGAAATGGTGTCTAATTTCAATATGTTTAGTCTTTGTGTGTTGAACTTGATTCTTAATAATGCAAATGGTACTGCTATTGTCAATATGAATGATGGTATTCATGAAATTGTACCCATAGTCCAAAAGTTGATTCTAAAGCCATAAAACTTGAGCACAACAACTTGCAGCAGCCACATACTCTGCCTCAGTTGATGAATTAGCCACCATTGTTTGTTTCTTGCACTGCCATGACACTAATCTGTTGCCAAGAAATTGGCATCCACCTGTTGTAGATTTTCTATCCAAACTAGCTCCAGCATAGTCACTATATGAGTAAGTAACCAAATCTAGAGGAGATTCTCTAGGGTACCATAATCCCAGAGTGGGAAATGCTTTAAGATATCTGAAAATCTTCTTCATAGCAGTCAAGTGAGAGAACCTGGGAGTGACTTGAAACCTTGCACAGCACACACTGCAAACATAATATTTGGTCTAGATGATGTAAGATACATCAAAGATCCAATCATAGACCTGTACATGTGTACATCAACTGCTTCACCACTATTTTCCTTCAAGAGTTGATGTGTAGTCTTGTCTGCAGGGGTGCTGGATGACTTTGCATCAGTGAACTTGAACTTCCTTAGTATCTCAGCCACATATTTATCTTGATTGATGAAAATGCCATCTGGCCTTTGTTGTACTTGAAGTCCCAAAAAGAATGTGAGTGCACCCATAGAACTCATCTTGAATTCTTCCTTTATTAGCTTCTCAAATTCTTTGCACATCTCTGTCTTTATAGATCCAAAAATGATATCATCAACATATACCTGAACTAACAAGATATCATTCTTGTCTTTCTTGATGAACAAAGTTTGATCCACTCTGCCTCTATGAAACCCATTATCAAGAAGATAGGTAGTTAAGGTTTCATACCATTTCCATTAACTCCACCTCCAACTTTTCCATTAATTCCACCTCTAAAGCTGACATACTGTCCATCATAATGTTCAAAGTCTGAGAGATAGGACTTGTTGCTAGTCATGTGCCTTGAACATCCACTATCTGTGTAGCCTTGATCTGATCTTTTTGTCCTTGGATGTTCCTGCACATAAAAGTAAAGAGTTAGTTTCTTTTGGGGACCCAAGCCATGATTGACTTGGATCTACCTCGTGTATCAATATAGTTAAATCTATCAAAGGTCATTGATACACCATTGGATTGGTTGATGAGGTAATTCCTTTAGGTTTCCATTCCCAACGTGCTGAGGCCTTCACAGCATTGCCCATGTTCCCCATTTTCTTGTTTACAACCCTTGCAGTGGGAACTTTTGAATGAGCAGTGGAAACTGCTGGTTTGGTTTTAGGTACCCACTGTTGGTTATAATGAACCTTTTTATTTTGAAAAGTTCTTTTCCTTGTTTGTGCAGATTTTGCAAAAGTTGTTTTGGATTTTGCACTTGTAATAGGTGATTTAGGGTGAGCA
This sequence comes from Chrysanthemum seticuspe, assembly GCA_019973895.1. Lineage (NCBI taxonomy): Eukaryota > Viridiplantae > Streptophyta > Magnoliopsida > Asterales > Asteraceae > Chrysanthemum > Chrysanthemum seticuspe. The sequence continues at coordinate 78,676,410 of BPTQ01000009.1, read as the reverse complement.
GTGTTAACAGTTTTGGTTGTGGCAAAAGTTTTAAGACCACTTCTTAATTGAACTGCTCTTGGGATCATTTTGCTGTGTAGATTAGGGTGTAAATTGTTTTGAAACCTGTTAGACTCCACCCTTTTATTCCCATGGACTTCCCTTCTCCCAACATGATAGTCACAATAAGCATGTAAATGATCAAAACTACCACAAATATAACATGCTTTGTTGTACATCACAAAATCACTACCTAGTTGTTGAGATTTAACATGATTCCAACTCCTCTGGTTACCCCTAGGAGCTGTTGACTTGTTCCTATTTATCTCAGCATACCTTACAGTTTATCTAGGTTTATTAGCTTGTCTCCTAGGTTCCTCTGTAACAGTATTAACAACTTTTGGGATAGAAGCCTCTACATTCTTTTTAACATTCTCATCAACAACTGATGAGTCACTAGCACTTTCAAAAACATCATTATCAAGCTTAACCTCTTCCTCACATTTCACAGTTTTGAGAGGACCATATTCACGAATAGGTTCCTGAAAGTCTTCTAGACCTGTATGAGCTAAATCTATACCTGGAGGTGATGGAACACCTCTTAGTGGTGGAGGCACTGTATTATAACCCATACCAGACTTAACTTTACTAGTGATTTGAGCATTCCAAATTTATCAATTGACTTAGACTGATAATAACAGGTGTCTACAGTTAAATTGACATTCTCATTTTTCTTTCTAAGTTTTTCAAGCTCTTCTTGGAAAGCCTCATTCACAGCTGTCGTATGATCTACCTCTCTTCTAAGAAGAATCATATCATCATTATATTTTGACTCATTTTCTCTATAGTGCTCTAGTTGTTTTTCTAATACAGCTATACCTCTCTTAAGATTTGACACAACATAATTAGCAGAAAACAACTATGTTCTTTGACTTTCATAAGATTCATTAAGCCTTTCAACTTCTCTAGTAGCCCTACATGTTTTAGAACAACTTTCAAAGTTTTGTACCTCAGAGTCAGAGAAAGCCATGAGAGCAAATTCAGTAGACACAAGAGCAGCATCTGAAGGTTCTTCCTATTGTTCATCAGCCATGAAACTCCAATCATAGCTCACACCATCAATTGCCAACATTGCCTTTGGTTCTTCCACAGTTGGTTCTTTCTTTTGCTTGTACCAAGTAGACCTGTTGTCCTTCATCTTTGGTCTTCTGCATTCCCTAGCATAATGCCCCAAATTGTGACAATTGAAACACTCTACTTTCTTTTTGTCAAACCTTGCAGTTTCACCACCATTGATGTGAATTGGCTTGCCAGTCTTCTAGTAGAATTTCCTAGCCCTCATGCTAAGTAGAGCTATTTGCCATTTTATATCCATCTCCTCCAAGTCATCTTCATCAATTTGCTCTATGTCTTCATGAGTTAAATAGAGCCATTAACTTGAGTGGAGATAAAAGCATAAAAGGTAGGATCTCCAATACTAGCAATCTTTTTCTTTGAACCTGCAGTGGTAACACTAACATTAACAGTGGAAACTGTAGAACCAGCAGTGGCAATATCATCTTCACAGTCATCTTCAGAATCATCACTGTCAACAGAGGTTGACATCAAAGCCAAGCTACTTGAGCTTGTACCAAGTTTCCCAGCCTTCTTCAATCTTTGTTCAATAAGTTTGAAGTTGTTGTAAAGATCATTGAGCTTCATAGTTTCAATATCTGGTTTATTTTCCCAGACTGTAACATTAGTATGAAACTCTGAAGGCAAACTTCTTAGAAACTTCAAATTGAGGTCTTCCTTTTCTACCTCAATGCCAAACACAGTCAGTTGTGTAACAATCTTCTGAAGTTTGGTGAAGATGCTATCAAGTGAGTCATTGCTTGAAGCAGAGAAGTTTTCATAACTTTGCTTTAGCAATGTCTTTTGTGTCTTCTTTGTAGCATCATTACCACAAAAAACTGAGCAAATCTCTTCAAAAAGTTCTTTTGCAGTCTTGAACTTGCTGAATGCTATGATCTGGTCTCTAGGAAGAGTCATCACCAACAAGCTTCTAGCCTTTAGATCATTCTTCTTCAATGCTTTTTCAGTATTAGTCTCAGGCACAGAAACTGTCACAACATCTGTGTCACCAACCTTCTGAGTCTTTGTCACAAGCTTGACAGAATCACCAGTTAAGATGATCTCCCATAGAGCATAGTCTTGAATGAGAAAGTATTACTCAATCATTATCCTCCACATCTCAAACTCATTAAATTTGAGCTTAGGAAGTCTTGGAGTAGAAGAGTTGGACTGGTTGTTTTTCATCTCCATTGAATTGAGTGAGTAGGTTAAGCTTATTCCTTGGATCTTCTAAATCAAAATATTAGAACCTTCGCTCTGATACCACTTGATGGATCTAAACACACACCTTGTGTTAGTGATATTTTGAGTTATATTAATAAGCACGCGGAATATACTTAGTAATACTTAGAAGACAGATTATATGATGTAATGTAAGTAAGAACAATAAACACAAAGCTCCAATATTATTAAGAAATAATACGAGTGATCTTGCTTATCACTAGGGTTTACACCTTGAAGCTAATATGAATAATACGTATGTAAATCTTTTTCTAAACAATGACCTAGGATCTCCTTTTATAGCACAAGGAGTCCTTTACAAGATAAGTATAAACCTAACAATATAGAATATACACAAGATCTTTTATATACTTATCAATACACGGATACATAACAATTATCCTAATAGCAGTGGTAATATTTGTATTAGCAGTGGTAATGAGTTTCCAATGCTAGTGTAATCCTTAGCAGTGTTAACCACAAGACTATCAGTGATAACTGTTAGTATTATTCCCAACAAATGTTCTCGAGGCTTTCGTGTTTGGTCAAACTTTGTGTAATTGGATCCGTGGTACTTTTAGCTCCGCAAGGGCTTCGGTTTTGGTTAATGGTAGCCCTTCAAACAAATTTTCCTTCCATTGTGGGCTTAAGCAAGGCGACTTTCTGTCCCCTTTCTTATTCATTCTCATTATGGAACCACTTCATCTGTCGTTCTCTCGAGCAGTAAATGAAGGTGTGTTTAAAGGGGTCTATTTAAATGGGTCAATATCTATATCTCATCTCTTTTATGCAGACAATGCTATGTTTATTGGGGAATGGTGTGATGCAAATTTGAAAGGTATCATTAATATTATTCAATGTTTTTTTCTTGCTTCAGGCTTGAAAATTAACATTCATAAGAGTCAAGTGTTGGAGTCGGAATTTGGCATTATATTGTGATGTAGGCGGCGTCTTCTTTAGGTTGTGGTGTCATACCTAATCAGTTTCGATATTTAGGAGTGACGGTGGGAAAGTGTATGTCTCGGCATCAAGCTTGGGAGGATATGATGCTTAAAATAAGATCACAGTTGTCTAACTGGAAGGTAAAAACCCTTTCTATTAGTGGTAGATTGACTCTATTGAAATCGGTTCTTGGCGCCTCTACGCTATATAATATGTCCATCTTTAAGGTTCCTAAAGGAATCTTGAAAAATATGGAGTTGATTCGTAGTAATTTTTACGGTTTTGATTCTTCGGAAAGGAAAATCACGTGGGCTGCGTGGGACAAAATTTTAGCTTCCAAGAATAATGGTGGTTTAGGCGTGTCGAGTTTTCATGCTCTTAACCGTGCTCTCCTTCTTAAATGGGTATGGCATTTTATTTCTCAAGATGGTTTGCTTTGGTTTCGTGTGATTCAAGCTTTGTATGGGCCTGCTATTGATTCTCATCCGGTTAAGTTCTCTTCTAATTGGTATTCAATTGTTTGTGAATGATAACGCTCAAAATGAACATGTTTTTAGTAGCGTTATTGTTTGTTTTGTGTATGATAATCGGCTATATTTACTCATAACTATTGCAAAAGTGCAAAAGATGCGTATTTGTATGTGAATGTAGCCAGGTATCACAAAAGATGAAGAAATGAAGATTTCATGCACATTTGGAGAATTCCCGAGGAAGGAAATCAAGTAAGGAAGCTCTTGGACTCAATGATTAGGAAGTGCAATGATTTCTAAGTATCTACAACAAGTAAAGATCAAGTTTTGTCTTGGAAATCATCAGCGAAAACAAAGAAAAAGGCGCAAATCAAGAGAAGTCAACAAAAGTCCAGTTTGGGGGAACAAAAGGCGCCCAACCGTTCGGTTAGAGCCCGCAACCGATCCGGTTGGGCGAGTAAACAATACGCAATCGATCCGGTTGTCCTTCAACCGATCCGGTTGCCTGAACTAGAGTTACAACTTTTGTTATTTAATGTTGCCTTAACTCCCCATAATCATTGTAGGCCGATCATTTCCTGTTATTAACTTGTAGAGGACGTTTTTAGACAGACAATTAAGGTTCTCTAGCTATATAATGAACCTAGACTTAGTAGTGTAGGTGTGACACAACCCAAAGTATAATAGTTTACACCAAAGCTATTACCAACTCTTATTATTCGTCCCAAAAGTCTTGTTACTGCTGTAAAACGTCCAGGAGGTTGGAGAGACGAATTCTCATCCATTGTTTGATCATTCGGAGTTATACGGTTAAGCTAGACGATTGGAGGCGTGTGGTTGCTATAATCCACAATTTCTAATTCTTGTAATCCAAAAGCTTAGGTATTCTATGGAACTTGTTATGAATTTCTATTCTCTTGAATTATTTGAATTACCTTGTTACTACTTGTGTTTTGTTATGATTTTCAAGGAGTAATTCTTGAATATACTTGTGTGTAAGGATGTAGGAAATCATACTAGTGTTCTTATATGTGATGCATGTATATGATCTTGTTTAAATGAGTTTGTTGGAAAACTACTAGTCTTGTTTGATTTGTTGGTAAAACATGTTTTAAGAAAAATGACCGAAAGGATTTCTCTTGTGTTTTATTCTAAAAATTAAGTGACAAACTAGTATGGGGATATGGGGATTAACACCCGCTATGTTTACTTATTGAAACAAGACTAGAAACATTTTTCATCACGAAAGGTCGAAAGATTCGTAGGAACGAGTTTACTAAGAACATTTTACAAACAAATGGATTTTCTAAAGGATAATCATTAGGATAAGGACCGAAATGATTACCTACATGTTATTGTTCTTAAAATGATTTTACAAAACATAAACCATGGGTTGGAAATCATTTGCTTATGATTTGTGCATCACATCAAGAGTTTACACCAAGCCTTCATGAACACTTACTATGATTGCCTATAGACTACACACAAGTATATGTTTCTTAATATTGAGTTTCACTAAAACCATAATCTTTTGAGAGAGCCTTTACAAAGCTTTCTTGTTACCAATCTTTTAAAACTAATTCAAAAGCAAATCCCTTGGGACGATCTCAACTTACCCACCTTTGCTATCGCGAATGAGTATACTTGCTCGTATGTGTTTATAGTAATAGCCGGATAATTCGTGTTTATAAATTTTTAAAACTTGCACACGAAGAGCACATCAAGTTTTTGGCGCCGTTGCCGGGGATTTGAGTAGTTTTTGATTTAGTTTCGTTTCTATAAAATTGGTAATATTAAAATTAGATTTCATATTGAGTAGTAAAAAATAAAAAAATAATAAAAAAAAGGTTTTAGAGACCAACCGAATCGGCTGCGTGAGCAACCGAAACGGTTGGTGCTCTCGGAAAACTTTTTATCTTTGATTTTCTTGTTTTTAGTTTTTCTATTGTTTTGTGTTATAGTTTATAATTTATTTCTTGTCATTTCTGATTTTTATAGATTGTCTTATAGATTGTTTTGTTTGTTTTAGTAATTTTTAGATTTTTGATATTAAGTCATTTTTATTACAGTAATTAATTTTCTTAATTTTCAGTTTTATGAGTTTAGTAGTTTTTATGATTAGTTAAGTTCATCTAGTTAATCTAGTTTTTGGTTAATTAGCATAATTAATATTTTTAATTAATAAGGATAATGAGTAGACACATTTATTTAGAGTTTAAGTATAATTATTGGTCTTTAATTAATTTATAATTAACAAGTTTAATTAATTATAGTTTTTATATAAAAAAAAATGGAAAATCGTTCCAACCGTTCGGTTGCAACCCGCAACCGGATCGGTTGGACATTTTTGGTCTGGAAGCTTACCACTAACCGAATCGGTTGGAGCTCTCGGTAAAATTTTTTATAGTTTTTCTATTTTGAGTTTTAGCTTGTGTTTTTAGTTTTAATAAGTGTCTTTACTAGTTTAGAATATGTTTCTGTGGTTTGTTTTGGTTTTTACTAACTCTAACGCTAATGATTTGGATGTTTGTCTTTGGTTTTGTTTTGTTTTGTTAGATAGTTTATTATGGATAGTTTAAGCGGAATTTCTGAGTACCTACGTAACTTGGATGAGATATTTAAGGACATCGGAAACTCGTTGGAGAAGATTGGGAATATTTTGGAAGAAAGTAAGAAGGATTTGGCTATTGATACGGAATGCGTGGAAGAAATGGGAGAGAACAAAGTTCAAGTGCCTAAGAAGAGTAGAGTTGTGGTGTTCACGCAAGCACCATTAACGGAGTATGATTAACCACTTATGAGGTTCGGTACACCTTGTAGTGTCAAAGGGGTGAGTGCTAGGGACGCTCAATTAAACATGGCCTATGGTGAAAATTATATTGTGGACAAAGTTCTTGATCAAATTGGCCACGTTCGTTTGGATTATGAAGCCTATGGGAGAAAAATGGTTAAGAATCTTCGGATTAACATTCATGGTTATATTTTCGAGGTGGATTTTGTTGTCTTGGAAGAAGGAAACACGGATGAGCCCGACGTATGCTTTGGGCGAGATTTTCTTGTGACTACCAAATGTCAAGTGGATTTTGCTTTAGGGGAGATGAGAATCAACATTACCGACTTGGAAGAGGAAAAGGGAGTGAATGAAATGCTTGTGGAGTTATGTGCTAACATGGAGAAGGAGAATGTGGAAATTGTAAAGATGGGGAAGGCTAGTAGAAAGAAAACCTCATCAAATAAATTAACTCCTACCACATCCACCAACAAGACCCATGATTACACACCTTCACCACCCAATTTACCAAACACCTTCAAACCTTTAACCCTAGAACAAAAAGAAGCTATCTTAGCAAACCTTGAAGAAAAATTTCTCGAACTCAATGAGAAAAAGCCGGTAATTGAAGTGCTACAAGATTATGTTCTATATCGCAAGAAGCTAGACGCGGTTATGTTAGCAAGAGCAAGGTTGGAGGATAAAGATCTATCGGAAGAGGATAGAGATAGGATCTTGTTTAGGGGTATGCCACGTAAGGAGAGTGACCCGGGTAACTTCATTTTTCCTATTAAAGTTAAAGGGACCACTCCGGTGTATGCTTTGGCGGATACGGGTTCAAGCGTCAACGTTATGCCTTATCCACTATTCAAGACGTTGGACCTAAGTAAACCACAACCAAATCACTCCAAACTAACCATGGCGGACAATTACCAAGCAAAGGCGATGGGGGAGGTGAAAAATGTAAGAGTGCAAATTGGCTATCAACCTTACTTGGCCGATTTTCTAGTTTTAGACATACCGGTTGATAAGAGTCTACCTCTTCTACGCACATGTGGTGCAATTATCGATATGGGGAGGGGTACGATGACAATCGATGATGGGATCTCAAAACGAACCTATTATCCCGAGCCTAAGGGTAAGGTGTTGGAATTTATGGAAGATTTGGAACTCTTTGATGGGGAAGATGACTTAACTTGTTTTGAAGTTGGACGTGATGTCTATGGAAACCCTATGTATGGACCGCTAGCTCCACCATACTTTGATATTGAAGATGAAATGGAACGTGCACTCGCGGTGGAAGCATTCTACAATCCATTCAAGAACATCCTTTTTTACAAGAAACTCACAGATTTCTTAGGATCTCTACCGGTACAACTTAAAAATTTGGAACGGGGACCCGAGGGGTCAAGTGTTTACAAAAGAGAGGATGGAGACGGGGAACGGCACATCAAATTTGATATACTATCCCCGGATGGGAGAAGATTTGTAAGGAAATTCAAAACTCATGAAACATACCGTGAATTGACCGGGAAATTTCAAAGTGAGGACATCTTAAGGCATCAGTATTTTGAGGAGTGATAAGGAGAAGAACAATGCAACAAAAATAACAAGCAATTGTTTGCTTGATTTTCATCTTTTGATGAACTTTTAATTTAATGCACTTAGGATTTTTGTTTTTCATTTGATTTTTGTTGCTTTTATTATTTTGGTTTGAAGTTATCTAATTAATGCATTTTGAGTTTGAGTTTAAGTTATGATTATAAGTATGATGATTTAGTTTTTGAGATTAGATGTTGTTGAAATTTCCAAATGGTTGGATGAATGTTGTGTGCATCTTTAATCGGATTTTTGAGTAAACGATTATTGCTTGGAAGGTAAAATGCCCAAGTAAGGTGAAAAAGGCAAAATTCTGCAAAAATGTAAACCGAAACAGTTGTGTCCATGACTGAACGGTTGCATGCAAGTATAAATACCAAAAGTTCATTTTTCCCGAAAAAAACACACACACACACTAATCCTCCATCTGGGTTTCACAAAATTCGACCACTATAAGTTTTTTGAAGAATGTTAGAGTTTTGGAAGATCATCATGGCACCTAAACAAGTAAGCATCTGCAATCAATTAACTTAATTAGGGTTTAATTAGAGTATTTGATTCGAATTGCAAATTAGGTCACTAATTTGGGGGTTTTTGATAGAATTCGAATTAAGTTGTAATCTTTTAGGATTAAGTGGGTAATTGATATAGGAATGCATTGCAAAAAGAATTGTAGTGATTGATTGACAATGAAATGAGTATTAGATGATTGAATTTTCGGATTTAATTAGGTTGTGCCATTGAATCAAATTAAGTTGCAATTGATGATTCCTAGTTGGTAGATGATGCCTTTTTAATGAATTTTAGATGCCACATTATTGATTAGAACAAGTGATTGAGAATTGAAGTTAAGATTAATAGTTCTAAGTAAGATGAACATGTGATGATTGGAAGTTTTGAATGTGAATTAAGAGCAATTTCAGGATGTAGGTATCATTGGTGATGTTAGAATGCAGTTTAGGAGTGAATTGGAATTAGAAGAATCTAGTGGGAAATGGATTGGAAGGCCAAAGCCTTCTGCAGGTTGTGTAACCGATCCGGTTACGAACTGCAACCGAACGGTTGGAGTGAGGTCGCGAGTGGAACCGATCCGGTTGCCCCTCAACCGATCCGGTTCCACGTTCTGTTGTGGGAATTTTCAGATTTTTGAAGTAGACCTTAGAGGCTTCTATAAACCTTATCGTTTGTTCTAACACTCTTATATTGACTTATATTTGTGATTTCCACGACAATATTGCATGTTTCTAACCGTTAATCCCTTGATTATGTTGTGAAGGATATTTTAGGAAGAGGGGTCGCATCACGAACCCGAGCAGCAAGAAAGAAGGAAGCAGAAATGCCAATCCCATAGTGCCACCCGAATCTTCTTTGGAAAGGAGAGAGTGATGATTGTCGAAAGTGTTTCAATGATACTTTTCTATATATTGGAGGAAACGAAGTACACTGACCTAGGATTATTAATTGGGAAGTATTGCAAGGATTTGGTTGCCATGAGGTTTTAGAGGAAAAGCTGTTGGTAAGAACGTTATAGAATAAGCAGATTCTAACTACAGAAATGTGGAAGAGAGCTCTCAACATTAATGAGCCCATATACAAAGAATGGTGTTTAGAATTTCTATGTTCCTTTGAAATGAAGATGGATATTACAGCTACAGGAGTTTGCTCGGATAAATGTATTACTTTCAGGTTGGGTGGTCAAAAGCATGTTGTCACAATATGAGAATTTGGTAAGTTGTTAGGATTATATTCGGATGAAGATTTGAGAAATCGGGATTTTAAATACATAATTATGTTGAGTGATAGTAATAAGGAAGGATTTGATGAAAACAAGTTTTGGAGAAAAATAAGCACGGAAAGTAAGTTAATGTATGGTGAAAGTAGAGTCTCGTCAATTAGAAAGCCACTTTTGCAAGTATTTCACAGGATAGTAGTTGAGTTTCTACTACACAGGGCGCATGATGTGGACAAAATTTTCGAGGATGATTTATGGGTACTCTTCACTTTTGAGGAAAGGCATCCGTTAAGATCACTAGATGTAGTGTGGTTGATTGCCAAACACCTTCATAAAAAGGCAGCATTAGGGAGCGTAAATTACATTTGTGGAGGACACTTCATTACTAAGATTGCAAAAAGCCTTGATTTATTCAACCCAATGGGAATGATTTTGTTTAGCAAACCAATTATGCCCGAAATACGGAAGCTGAAGGATTTGTTCATTTGAGAGATATACGAAGTGGGAAGCTCGAAGGATTACCATAGGAACTCGACGTAATGCCTTTAAGATCGTGGATATGATCGTGGATCATTTTTGATTGTGATTTCAAAAACAATGCTTATTGTGTGTCGAATAATATTATCTCTATCTCTATCTCTTAACTATTTCTTTAGAATGATTATCATACTTTGTTTATTTTCATTTTTAAGTAGCATTTGGATTGTTTGTTTGTTTTGTTTTGTGTATTGTGCATATTTTTCAGTTTTGTTTGCAGGATGGATGTGACGGAAGCTTATTGTTGGTCAATATTTGGAGTTGGATAACTCATATGCTTGCTTATGACCCAATATGCATATTGCATATTCTATCCCGTGGTATCTTTTTGACTATTTCTTTTTCCCATTTTTTTTACTTTGAAGTTCATTTTATTATATTGAGGACAATGCAAAAATTAAGTATGTGAGAGGGAAGAAAATAGGAAAAATGATACGATTTTTAAAATTTTTAGTTTTTAATATTATTTTTGATTTTTAGGTAAAGTTTTTGGATTTAAGTAATTAGTAGAAGATCGCCCTTGGTTGTCTAGTTGTTTTCACACGTTATTAAGATATATTAAAAGAACAACTTGGGTATTTCAATAGTAAAATGAGGTTTTTGAAAATTTTTGATTTGAACCAAATTACGGAAGTAATTTATTTTGGATTCGATAGCATTTTCTAGCACGAATTATTGCCTTTTTCCACTAAATTGTGAGGTTTCTTTTTGTATAAAACACATTTTTTGTTTTATATTTGCTATGAGTGTGCCGGTGATTATGTCGATTCTAGAACTTGTACTTGTTATGCATTACGGTTAAAATCACTTTCGAGTAATAAAAATACGTTCAAATGATAAGAGGCATCGTAGGATTTAACCCAAATGGCCTTCCATTTTACATCTAATGTTTTTTGCTAACTACATCGGTTAGTTAACCACCTTATATGGACCCATTTGTTAGTGCTCATTTTTAGCACTAGATACCCTTAGTTACACCCTTCGAGCCAATCTTTTCATTCTTGTTTAAATCCAGAAAAATACAAAAATATTTTACACCTTAAACTTTAGCCAACCCATGTCATGTCTATTGGTTTGTTGCTAGTTGTTTGGAGTGTTGAATTGTTTTTGATGATTATGAAGAAGCTACACTTTGTCATATGTGTGTACCATTCTCCAACAAAGATGAAGGAGACGTCTTTCTCATTTGTTTTTTTTTTTTTGTGGCGTATGCTTACACTAAGTGTGGGGGAACTTGTTATGAAAAAAATAATTAAAAAAAAAATGATAAAAAAATGGTTATAGCCGATGTGCTATATGAAGAATATTGATTAGCCAATGAGCTAAATTGAGTTATATATGTTTGGAGATCGATATGTAAAGAAGAGGAAAATATAATCATTTTCGGGATTGTGGTTTGTATGATGGCTAACAACATGGAGGTTTAGACTTGACTTTATTTTTCTTTTAACACCAATTTCATAAACCATCCCATGCCTTATCCATACCATTTATAAACCCAAATCCTTAACGTTATAACCCGAATAAAAGACCTCTTTGATGAATTCATTTTATTTGTTTTGATACTTGTACAAGCTTATGGTAAAAAGCATTGATCATGACTAGGCATTGAGTGATTTACACATACCCACCAATATATGAGTGTTGAGTGAATTCTTAAAATCACTAATGTGGTGTTTAGTTGTGTTATCTAAAGTATTTGGTTCATTTTAAAGTTTTCACATATTAAAAGCAAATTAATAATTATTTCTTTTGAGATGATTGTTAAATTTTTTGGAACCATGGTATCAAGACCATTGAAATCGATTTTTGAAAATTTTAGACCTACTCGAGTGCGAGTAGAACTTAAGTATGGGGGAATTTGATAACGCTCAAAATGAACATGTTTTTAGTAGCGTTATTGTTGGTTTTGTGTATGATAATCGGCTATATTTACTCATAACTATTGCAAAAGTGCAAAAGATGCGTATTTGTATGTGAATGTAGCCAGGTATCGCAAAAGATAAAGAACCGAAGATTTCATGCACATTTGGAGAATTCCCGAGGAAGGAAATCAAGTAAGGAAGCTCTTGGACTCAATGATTAGGAAGCGCAATGATTTCTAAGTATCTACAACAAGTAAAGATCAAGTTTCGTCTTGGAAATCATCAACGAAAACAAAAAAAAATGCGCAAATCAAGAAAAGTCAACAAAAGTCAAGTTTGGGGTAACAAAAGGCGCCCAACCGTTCGGTTGTCCTTCAACCGATCCGGTTGCCTGAACTGGAGTTACAACTTTTGTTATTTAATGTTGCCTTAACTCCCCATAATCATTGGAGGCCGATCATTTCCTGTTATTAACTTGTAGAGGACGTTTTTAGACAGACAGTTAAGGTTCTCTAGCTATATAATGAACCTAGGCTTAGTAGTCTAGGTGTGACACAACCCAAAGTGTAATAGTTTACACCAAAGCTATTACCAACTCTTATTATTCATACCAAAAGTCTTGTTACTGCTGTAAAACGTCCAGGAGGTTGGAGAGACGAATTCTCATCCATTGTTTGATTATTCAGAGTTATACGGTTAAGCTAGACGATTGGAGGCGTGTGGTTTCTATAATCCACAATTTCTAATTCTTGTAATCCAAAAGCTTAGGTATTCTATGGAACTTGTTATGAATTTCTATTCTCTTGAATTATTTGAATTACCTTGTTACTACTTGTGTTTTGTTATGATTTTCATGGAGTAATTCTTGAATATACTTGTGTGTAAGGATGTAGGAAATCATACTAGTGTTCTTATATGTGATGTATGTATATGATCTTGTTTAAATGAGTTTGTTGGAAAACTACTAGTCTTGTTTGATTTGTCGGTAAAGCATGTTTTAAGAAAAATGATTTCTCTTGTGTTTTATTCTAAAAATTAAGTGACAAACTAGTATGGGGATATGGTGATTGACACCCGCTATGTTTACTTATTGAAACAAGACTAGAAACATTTTTTATCACGAAAGGTCGAAAGATTCATAGGAACGAGTTTACTAAGAACATTTTACAAACAAATGGATTTTCTAAAGGATAATCATTAGGATAAGGACCGAAAGGATTACCTACATGTTATTGTTCTTAAAATGATTTTACAAAACATAAACCATGGGTTGGAAATCATTTGCTTATGATTTTTGCATCACATCAAGAGTTTACACCAAGCCTTCATGAACACTTACTATGATTGCCTATAGACTACACACAAGTATATGTTTCTTAATATTGAGTTTCACTAAAACCATAATCTTTTGAGAGAGCCTTGACAAAGCTTTCTTGTTACCAATCTTTTAAAACTATTTCAAAAGCAAATCCCTTAGGACGATCTCGACTTACCCACCTTTGCTATCGCGAACGAGTATACTTGCTCGTATGTGTTTATAGTAATAGCCAGATAATTCGTGTTTATAAATTTTTAAAACTTGCACACGAAGAGCACATCAGTGAATTACACCTTCTGTCCGGGAAAGGTTTTGATTTTTTGTCCTTTTGCAAAAACGCATAGGGGATGGGAATATTACGCGTTTCTGGTTCGATATTTGGATTGGCAATAAGCCCCTTCAGGTGATCTTCCCCCGTTTGTTTGCGCTTGAGCTAGACAAGGAGATATTGGTTGCGGACAAAATGAAGGTTGAGTTGGATCACTCCTTTAGACATCAAGTACGGGACGGTTCTGAACACCAACAGTTGGTAGATTTATACTCGTGTTTGGAATTAGTGTCTCTTTCTCAGTCTAATGATAGATGGGTTTGCAACTTGTCAGGTGATGGCGAATTTCGAGTGAGAGAGGTTCGTAATTTTCTTGATAAATTATTCCTTCATTCTCACTCGGAACCCACGAGATGGATTAGTATATCCCCATCAAGGTTAACGTTTTTGTTTTGCGAGCTCGTCGTGATTATCTTCCAACTAGAATTAACCTGAATCATAGAGGAACTATCTTGGAGTCTTCTTTGTGTCCATTATGTCATTCAGAGGAGGAAGATATCAATCATGTTCTTTTCAGATGTGAAGTGGCCCAGATTATTGTTCGTCGTATATGTCGATGGTAGGACTTGGATTGGCATGATATTAAGTCTTTTTCGGACTGGCTTAGCTGGTTTTCTTCGATTCGTCTTTTGACCAAGGTTAAGAATATGTTGGAAGGCGTGTTTTCTGTTACTTGGTGGTATATTTGGGGTCTGAGAAACCGCTTTATTTTCAATAAGACGCCTCCGAGAAGATCGGTGATTTTTTACGACATTGTGTCGTATTCTTTTACTTGATGTTCAAGTCGTTGTAATAGGATCTTTTCGTGGGATTCTTGGTTAAAAAACCGACATTTAATTTCTTTGTAATGTTTCTTCTAACTTCTTGCTAGTTTTAAAAATTTGTCGTTTTAAAAAAAATAGAAATTAATCTAAGACTTAATTCTATTTGGAGAAGGAAAAATAAGCTCTTGAAAGTATTAGAAACTTTTAATACAAGAGATACATTATTAATTCGATACAACAATCTAATTTTAGGCAAAGACAAAGTGGATACTCATGGGGTAAAAAGTGTGTGTCAACATGTGATAAGCTAAAGTACATTTGTACTTTAGCTTCTATTCCTAGTATGTTACCAGTCATACTTTTGGTGGAATAGTGTTGACAGCTGTTTGTAATTTTTACCAATTATAATACTCATTGACTTTTGATAATTTCTTTTAAACTTATCTTTCTAAGGAGTTTCCCGCCTATTTATTAGAGTCTTAGTTACTCATCAGAGACAACTAAGTCTTCAGAATGTCATCAGTGGTCGAGGATATCTTTGAGGGAGTGAGTGTGTTATTGTCATCACACACTTACTCTATCATCCTGATCTTGGTTATTGTCTTCATAATCTGGGTTCAGCCTCCGGTTCTGATAAGTCTTTATCTTCAGACTCTGAAGAACTTCTTGAGGATGACTCCCTGAACGTATTGTAACGTTCAGAGACTTGTATTCACTTATGTTGTTTTTCATTCAAATCTATACTAAGGGACTTTGAGCTATAAATTGATCAAACAATATTACATGCAATGATAGTTTCTTTATTTAATTTTTTATGTATAACACTTTTTGTAAACTCAATATATATAAAATATAATAATATGTAAATTTATAAATATTGTCATATTTTGTGCCGATTTAAGTCACGTCTTAAAAAACAAGCCATAGCTCCTAAAGCGTGAGACTTGGCTATGCCGCTACCTCACGCTATTTATAACCTTGTGGGAAAGACACCAATAGTGGATATGTAATCGTGTGGCAATATTTTGATGATATTCTTATTGTTGGCAGTGATGACAAGATGAAATTAAAGTTTGACATGAAGGATATGGGCTTGTTTGATGTGAGTTTTGGAATAAAGACCATATAAACTTAAAATGGACTTGTGTTAAGTCAAGCATATTATGTGGACAAAATTTTTGATACTCAATGCGGAGGATTTCGGCCTGTCTAGAATTTCAATCAACACCGGTAAGCATTTATCTAAAAGTAGCGGCGTAGTGTTTTCCGATTGGAAAATTCAAAAATAATTGGCATGTTGATGTATTTAATGACAAGTATTAGGCATGACTTAGCGTATGCTATAAACAGGCTAAGTAGGTATAATATGCAAGTGCATCAATTGAATATAACGAGCTTGAAACCCGCCGCGATGCAGCGGGGGCATTTTACCAACATTTTAAATTCGTACTCGTGTTTAGGCTGTGTTGCAGCCGATTCATTTACTTTGTTGGTTTTGTTTGTTCCGTGTTTCGTTGTCTCCTCCGATACTCGTCACAATATAAGCTAAAACATGGAAATTTAGTTACATTAAAAGTCTATATTGATAACATAACACAAATGTGGAACTAAGTACATCGGCTATACTCAAAACATATAAACATGACCATGTATAGAGTGTAACGTTACATTACATTACACGAAGCTGTGCACTGACTTCCTGAACGACCTCCCTGCATAGGATTTGTTTGTACACATTCTTGACGCCCCCTCCTTGTACCTTTTGTCCTTAGCGTTTTCCGAATACGGTCCTGTTCCTGTGGGGGCCCTACATTTTTAGTTTTCGTAAACATGCCATGTCATTTCCAGTTTTCAATAGTACCGTATGATGGTCAATACTTTTTCAGCATCACGTGGTGATGAATCAGTAACAACAAAAATTAAAAATAACAAATGCCAACGTGACTAACCCGTATCAGCTGACACATGTATTGACTGGTGTAGAGTTTCCCTACAGATGAATATACCGTTTTCAGCAGCACGTGGTGCTAAATCAGTGACATTTGTTCTTCCAGTACGACGAACTGGTTGACCTATGAAAAAAAGGGTAAATCATGTCATAGAACATATATTAAACGAATGAATATGAATTGGACATTACTAACATTGCGATGCATATGATATCACGCAAGTTGTGTCAACAATATCCCCCGAAGCAAAGACTTGTAAAGTGTATGACCCTACGACAGCCAATAAATACAACAATTAAATTGGCAAACATGGGATGAAAGATATACAAATGGTATCAGCAATGGTGGAGAGTAACCTGAAGCCCGTTCGCCAGACTTCCTTTTACGCCTTCCATGTCCACCATTGTCAACACCTATGGTATAGTAGGAGTGTTCATTAAACATTTGCACGGACCTGTGTATTAAAGTGTGGAGGGTCTATAAATGGAAAAAGATGGGGTACATGTTGTTGGGGTACATGTTGTTGGGGTTCCTGTTGTTGGGGTTCCAGGCACGCGTGTGTTGACATCATAACCATACAAAGAAATTCCATGGGCAGGGCCTGTAATTATAAACCGACGGTTAGAGTAAATACGAAACAACATATCATAAAACAGGTAATTAAATACGCAAGCATTCAAAACCAACTTGAACTAACATGATCACCTAACCTGAGTGGAGTAGGACTTCTTGCATTGAGACCTGTATATCAACAGACACGGGAACACCATCAATGATTACAGTATCTTTGTTGAAAGATATATAATCCTCTGTTGTAAAGCCCGCCTGCACATTGTTCTCTGAACTTGACGGCTCACAACGTGTTGTTCCAGTCACAAAACCCCACACCATTATTCTGTTTCTATGGTGTGGGTGTATGACAGCAGGTTCTACAGGGTCAGGAAGATTGTCAAATACCTTCCGTGCACTATCCTGCATGCCATCATTACATAAAACGCGACCATAAATCACGTGGTATGAGAATGTAACAGAGGTTACTAAATGACATACCATTTGGCTTCCTGGTTGAGAACTATGTTGTTGGTTACACTGATCACTTTCAGCGACCCCATCTGCATTGCAATTTAGAATTTATTTAATACGGTAAATAACGTGACGTAATTAGCTACCATGTATGGTACATAAAACATCACTTACCAGTGTACCTAACGGCGCACAATTCATACGACACCTTTCGTTTGCGGCCGCTGTTATTTGTCCAAACACCCCTTTACTCACATTTATAAACCTAGATAAGGGTACTTACTAATCAAGAATCACCCATCTTGCGCACATTTCTGTTCCTACCATAGCAATTGACCCAACTGGAGAATAAGTTACGACTTTTACGTCAGTGTAAACCTGCATCCATTAAAAGCATTAGATTAGCATATATTTCCTAGCTTGTTGACACCAGCTACTTATGCTGAAATAAGAATTAGAAAAAACAAAACATATACACAAATTTTATTTATAAAATAAACCATAAAAACTTGAAAGAAATTCTCCAAGTACCATACCTATTCAATGTAGAATGGCTCGTTAGGCAAAATTCTGATTCGTTGGGCCTGTTGTGGATAAATAAAGCCTGCATACCTTAGGTTCCCAATTGTCAGCCAACATTATATTACGTACTTGCAATTTTTATGTCAAGATGTATGACTATGGCATATAACTGTTGTTTATTTTTATCAAGCGACGAAGATAATAGTTTCCAATTAGGTCATTGTTATTTTATATTCAAATCCATATATTTTTCTCTAATACCTTAAAGGAAGTCATAGAACAATGCAATTTGGAAAATAATCGGCTGTAAATGTTTAGATTACCTGTTTGAGACCAACATTAATGCACCGCTTTTTGAAGCTTCTGTCGAAAGTCGCTATGTATATAAGTCAGCAGCTTTTAAGGTCAATCTGACCTCATTTCTCTCTGTCTGTCCGAACCTGCTACTTGAAGAAAGCCTTAGCACAGTTGTTTCCCCCATATGTCATCTTCTTCAATTTATCTAGTATACATAAATCAAGGGTAAATAAGTGATTTTAGTTTACGCTTTTATTGCAATGTCACAAATAAAGAATTGACATTTATACCTCATGTTTCACCCCTAAATTATCATTCATTCCAAAAATTATAGGTTGGCCCACCATAAATAAGAAAAGTTATTTATGCGCTGGGTCAACCTATTAGTCGGCTTCAGTTGATTACACCTTAAGCAAATGGCAGACGCGCCACGATTTCCACCTCTTGAAGCTAGGCCAGTGTTACCACGCTGACCCATCTGACCCACAGGCGACATCTGTTAAGATATACCAAAAAGTTAAATAAGTCAACGCAAATACGAATTGTGCTGCATAGCAGCAATTTAGAGGCCGTTCGATTTTGTAAGCTTAATTATACATTCAATTGCTAGATAGGATTTCAACTAAACATAAAATATCCACTAAATTAAACTTGGGAAAAAAACTGTTATTTTGAGCAAAATCTGTTTTAACTCGTTTGCCATTGCCCATATGCCAACATGACGACCATGACCTCTAATGTGGACTGTTAGCATGGAACAATATATATTTCTCATGTATTGCCATTGTTTGTAAGAAATTTAGTGCATAGAATCATATATACATTACACTAAAATAGAAATGAGATCTTACATTCTGTGAAAGATCATCTTCACCCGGGTCACTGACGTTAGTGAAAGATCCCACTTTATATGCATTTATCACGCCTTCTATCTGCACAACAACAAATAATTAGAGGTGTCAATTTTGACCCATTTCCTTATGCATGAGCTTATTCAAGAAAGAAGCCTAAAACATATTTTTAACAAATCTCCCATATCATTTGTGCCAAAGTTCGGATAGTAATTATACTAATTAAAATTGTATGTTAATGTTAGACCCACCAACTATTTAAAGCCACATTCCCGTAAACAAAAGCAAAATTTCCTTATGTTTAAAAATGATGTAATCTTATTAGACGCTTTTGATCATCGTCTAGTCTATAAAGCTTCAACCATCGATCAGTCATTGCTTGAATCGGTGTTGCATTAGCATCAGCCTCGTGTTATAGCATAGGCTTATGAAACATAAATCTATATCAAAACTGCAAGCTACAACATAACAAATATGTAAAATTCACGTCGTGGACCGCTTTACGTATTACACGCAATTGTTCTTGCAAAACGACTATCACCTACTAAGTTTTAAGCGTAATAGAATTATTATCTGAGATGTTGAGTAATTTATTTTCTTACGATAAACAATAAATTACCTTTTCATATGAGATTTTAGTAAAATAAGAATGGTGCAGAAATGAGGACAAAGTGTAACTACCTTTTTAACAATGGTCCAGGTAACATTTTGCCCGCATGTAGCTTAGGATTTGGCTCCTTTACATCCAGTGATGTGATTCTTCATGATCACAGCCTCCAAGACCTGACCACAACACAACAATCCATCAAACGTTAACATAAATTTCCACAAATTATGATCAAAATATACCATTACAGCTATGTCAGGTTGCAGCTCTGCTCAATGAATGAATAGATCTTCGCTGAAATGCTTCAGTATGTCATGTGGTTTGGCAAGGTCCCTAGTTGCATTGGTTTCAGTTGTTACAGATAATATAGAAACAAATTAAATGGGTATCACATACACTTACGTAATAGTATCACATATCCTTTTTCCGTTCGTATGGAGTTGTGGACTACATAACATAACTGAGTTAATGAACATGACTGAGTTAATGAATAAAGTTAACAAAACTTGCCGCAACAGCTGAGTTAATCTCTTCAATCCTATAGTCCCAGATAAACACTCGATTCCTGTAAAAAAAAAACCAAAAATAGATTTATGAATTCATTTGTCGTAAAATAACATAACAATAAAGTTAACAAAACTTACCGCAACCTTAGAATTAACCGATGTAACTTTCTATTTCTTCTGCAAAAACAACAACTAATGTGTTAATCTCTTCAAGTAAAGAAGACCCTAAATTAAATTCAACAATTGTACCAAATAGAAACCTAGAACCAAAACCATATCACGCATACCTTACTTACCTGAATTTAAGTTTAAAAATTCAAAACCCAACACCCTAACTTATATCACCACCGCTCATGACCGGTTTCTTGTAGATTCTTGAAAGAGATTTGTCAGCTGAGATTCCTGTACGCAAAGTAATCGAAGCGCGACGATGGTTTATGAATCAAGAATTGAAGCGAGAATTGAAGGAGATTGTCGGTCACGATCTATCTGGAAAAGTAGATAGCGATGAAAATTATGAAGATAAGGTCACGAATTTTTTTTTAATATTACTGGATCAAGAATGGGCTCAAAGGAGAGAAAACACGGGCCAAGAAAAAGCAACCCACAAAGAAAAAAGGGTTGCTGCATGGTTCTTTTTTTAATTCTATGGGCACATTTCCATAAGTTTGGGGGCACGGTTCCATAGGATCCTCGCCAAATGATTATTGTCGTAAAATAACATAACAATAAAGTTAACAAAACTTACCGCAACCTTAGAATTAACCGATGTAACTTTCTATTTCTTCTGCAAAAACAACAACTAATGTGTTAATCTCTTCAAGTAAAGAAGACCCTAAATTAAATTCAACAATTGTACCAAATAGAAACCTAGAACCAAAACCATATCACGCATACCTTACTTACCTGAATTTAAGTTTAAAAATTCAAAACCCAACACCCTAACTTATATCACCACCGCTCATGACCGGTTTCTTGTAGATTCTTGAAAGAGATTTGTCAGCTGAGATTCCTGTACGCAAAGTAATCGAAGCGCGACGATGGTTTATGAATCAAGAATTGAAGCGAGAATTGAAGGAGATTGTCGGTCACGATCTATCTGGAAAAGTAGATAGCGATGAAAATTATGAAGATAAGGTCACGAATTTTTTTTTAATATTACTGGATCAAGAATGGGCTCAAAGGAGAGAAAACACGGGCCAAGAAAAAGCAACCCACAAAGAAAAAAGGGTTGCTGCATGGTTCTTTTTTTAATTCTATGGGCACATTTCCATAAGTTTGGGGGCACGGTTCCATAGGATCCTCGCCAAATGATTATTGTCGTAAAATAACATAACAATAAAGTTAACAAAACTTACCGCAACCTTAGAATTAACCGATGTAACTTTCTATTTCTTCTGCAAAAACAACAACTAATGTGTTAATCTCTTCAAGTAAAGAAGACCCTAAATTAAATTCAACAATTGTACCAAATAGAAACCTAGAACCAAAACCATATCACGCATACCTTACTTACCTGAATTTAAGTTTAAAAATTCAAAACCCAACACCCTAACTTATATCACCACCGCTCATGACCGGTTTCTTGTAGATTCTTGAAAGAGATTTGTCAGCTGAGATTCCTGTACGCAAAGTAATCGAAGCGCGACGATGGTTTATGAATCAAGAATTGAAGCGAGAATTGAAGGAGATTGTCGGTCACGATCTATCTGGAAAAGTAGATAGCGATGAAAATTATGAAGATAAGGTCACGAATTTTTTTTTAATATTACTGGATCAAGAATGGGCTCAAAGGAGAGAAAACACGGGCCAAGAAAAAGCAACCCACAAAGAAAAAAGGGTTGCTGCATGGTTCTTTTTTTAATTCTATGGGCACATTTCCATAAGTTTGGGGGCACGGTTCCATAGGATCCTCGCCAAATGATTATATATATAATATAACAAGGATGACGGATTTGGCTCTATGTCTACTGGTAAAGTCTTGAAACTTTATCTTTATTTGATCTTTTATCATTTTTTGGAACCATTTGACATAGAGGTAAATGGGAAGGATGGGTAATGGGTCAAAACATGTAGGGTGGACCTGCAATCTTTTATAATCTGGTTGACACACTTGAGAGGATTTTTGCATAAAGAAATTTGTTTGTGCAATTTTTTTTATCCGTTTGGCTCACTTTATATGTTTCTTTACAAGTCAACTTTTTTATTCGCTTCTTTTTATGCCAAGTTTTTGAATACGGTCTTGGCATGGCTACATGGTTGTCTGGGAGACAACAATCTATTTTTTGCTTCTCAAACTGATCTTAATTGGGATTATGTGTCCTCATGTTTTTCTTTTTACATCGACTGATGTTGACTACATTATGCTTTATACAATTGAAATAATTTTTCACTTGCAGCACAACATTTTCTATAAATAGCTTTTCATACTTAATACTGATTCTTAGCATTTGCTTGGCAAGCTAAATTTGCTAAAAGATCAGGTTTTAGCCTTTTGTGAGTTTCAATCTGACCATCTTTTTCATTACCACTTCTATCTCATTTTTTCAATGACTTTTTCTTGAACATGGTTTGTTCTATAGACCCACCTGATGGTGGTGAGTATGACTTTTCATCAACTTTATACGCATCCATGAGTCGATGGAAGGATGTGGTCAGATGTCGAAAGTTAATGATAGAAATTGGGGTCCGCAAAACTGAAGCGGACAATGTAGTACATGAATTTGTGGCAGGAGATAGTTCACATCCTCAATTATAGCAAGTTCATGCATTTTTTATTGATATTTGAAAGAAATTGAAATATGTAGGTTATGAGGCAAATACTGGTTATGTGCTCCATGATATAGATGATGAGGAAAAAGAGGGATCGATTAGTTATCATAGTGAGGAGATTGCGGTTGCATTTGGTTTCATGCATATCTCTTTTGGTAAAGAAATTTGTGAATAATTTAAGAACTTGTGACGATTGTCATACTTCTATGAAGCTTATATCATAGATATACAAGAGGGATATAGTTATGATGGATCGGAATCAATCAATTTCATCATTTTAAGAATGGACGTTGTTCTTGCAAGGATTATTGGCGATTATGACTTATTTATAGCATTTTAGTAACATTATGGTTTTTTTAGACATGTAGCCTCCCTTTAAAGAGCATACACAAAAGATAGTTGTAAGCAACCGGCCGGTTTATGTCTTGATTTTAGTCTTTATCATAATTCTTGCTTGGATTTTCTTGATAAATCACCATAAGAAACTGGTACGTGCATGTAGTGTTTCTATGTTCATTTACTTTTATATATTGTGGATCTTATGGTTTCCCGAACAACAACCTTTTAGTTCTTTTCATTGGTCGTGTCAATCTTTATGAAGAAAAATATTAACGTTTGAAATGTCGTGATACAAAAACACTATTCAAAAGATTAGAAAAAAATCCAAGAGCCATTGTTTCATGCAAATTTGACAATTTACATCTTTAAAAAGGTCACTTGTCATTCCATATGAAAGATTTCTGTTTACAGATATGGAAATCCACTTCTTTGTGTACTGTAAATAATTATTTTTATTAGATACGAGAATGGCGACCATCCGCCGCGGTGCGGCGGAGCTTTTTTTTTGACATTTTTATCTGGTAATTTATGTAACGAAAAAAAATGTTAGTTCCTTTTGTGCAGAAAAAATCAGCAACAAAATGCACCGTTTTGTGCAGAAAATCAGCAAACAAAATGCACCCGTTTGAGCAGAAAATCATCAAACAAAACGAATCATTTTGTGCAGAAAAATAAGCAACCAAACGCCCCTGTTTGGGCTGAAAATAAGCAGAATCATACACACCTGTTTGGGCTGAAAGTAAGCGTATCCAAAACGCCCCTGATGAACTGAAAATAAGCACAAATAAATGCCCCTGATGTGCTGTGACAGCATACAAACAAACATCCTGTTGGACATTTATGTAAAAAAAATAACGTTATATACATATAGTTTAGTAGTACGATAGTTTTTTTAAACGTTCCAAATACACCTCTTGTAACTATGTTGGCTAAATCTTTTTTATTGGCTCATATTCCAGCAAAAAGAACCATATTCCAGCAAAAAATCTTGTAACTAATATTCCAGCAAAAAGAAAACCCTGAATTCGAGCCGTACCTCTTGCTTGTTGATAATCTGATTCTAGTGCTGCTGTGTTGACGTTGATGATATGAGGCGTAAAATTAGCGCCAACCGAGCTTGAAACCCAGTCACCTGTTCAAAAAACAACAAACCACATATGTCGTTATTCACTTTTTAATCTACCAGTTATATTACTTACAGAGAATTGAAAGCCTGAATTTTCACAGAATTCAGCAGATATAAGATGAGAGGGAACGGTGTGAGTGGCGGTTATCTTCAACACAAAGAAACACGCTATCGGAATTTGTAGCAGGTTGCGGAAACATATGTAACATAGCACCAGATAAAAGGGATTCCAAACCTGCCACGGCCGGAAACCAAGAAAATGTAAAATCAGTGACTGTGGTCGCATCTTATATACAGCTTGTGACCACATTTTTTGAACATATTTATTACCACAGTTTATAGCATCGTATGAAATAACTTTCCGATACCAAGAAACTTTGATTGTTGCAACCACAAACCTCGTATATGTTACTAAAATAACCAAGTTCCATGACACTCCCACGATTTGAAGCCAGAATCACACGCATCCAGTAAAAAGGATTTGCGCCCGTTGGCGAATTTATGCCATACAGAGGAAGATGTACGAAAATGATACTGGGATACAAATTCAGACAAAAGTGTCTATAAGGGTCAGATAGGGTGGGAATAAAAAAAAAAGCTTGTCATCGTTTGTAATAACACAACGCATACACTTCTGAAGGCGAGTCTTTTGATTTGATAAAAAAAATGATGTCGGACAGTTACAACATTGCTTCTACGCATATTCGAACCATTGTTGATTTCAGCAAAGACATTCAATTTTTTTTTCTTTACTATGGCAACACTCTGTAAGCAACAAATACCATCACCAAAGATGTTCTATGGCTGCAACTACTAAAGACAGTGGTCGCATAGCCAAGAAACCACCAATCATCAACACACAGGAAACCATATCGTTACCCGAATACCATGAGATTCATAATTTCTTTTGCTTTTTTTACCTGCCAACGACATATTTAAAGTAGAACTACCAATCATATCGTTACCCGACCTTGCTTTAGCTTATTTCACAACAAATAAAACTTAACCCACAAAAAACAGTACCGGATTGAAATAACGAAAACACTTAGTGTTCAACAAAGAAACATCACCTTAAACATATGGTACCTCCGACCAACCACGAAGAGACCAAAATTAGCGCAATAATATCCGGTGTACCGGAAACCCAATTAGGATTCAATCGTCATCCACGGCGTAACCAACCAACCATCAAGCCACCTTCCTGTGACATCAACTAATTAGCCAAAGACATCAATTACCTATTACTCGTAGGTGCGAACACCATAAACTTTTTATATAAAAAAAAATTTGAAACAAACAATAATTATAACCAATGATTAAAAACTGTTTATAAAGATATGATAAAACATAGAACAAACCGGGAGCTAAACAAACACGGGATTCTTCACTTGGAAGAAACCAATGAATTACCTGAAACTTGTGGATTGAAACATGTTGAAAGATGGACTCATATTCAGCAAAAAAGTTGAAATATATTATTGTCTTGCGATCAACATAAGGTTTATTGGAGTTTAACATCAACATGGATGAGTACAAAAGTTCTGTATTCGATAAGAAAGAAGAAAAAGAGGCGGTGACATATATCTGGGAAATTCCAGAAACGGGCCAAAACAGGGCAGCACTTGTATTGGGCTTACTGAAATGGGCCGGGAGTACTGTAGATGGAACGACGGCGTTTTAAATGCCTTTTACTATATATAGTAATGCATATTACTTGATTATAATACACATGTCTGTTTTTTAAAGAGACGAACAATAACTCAAAAGTCATATGCATATATTATCTTTTTCTAATTTTCTTTTATCAATTCAACTATATATGATTAACTATATAAGGCAGTGGTTAGCGAAAATATTTTAGTAGTGGTATTTATAAATATCATTCATAACAAAGGTTCATCAATAGACATATAATCTAACTCAATCATGGACTCATCATCACAAGAAGATAGCAAGATGTCAAGAGAAGAAGAAGGTTTACTAAGAGTGAATCAAATAGAAAGTGGAAAGCTTCTTCCTATGGTTATCAAAACTGCTCTAGAACTTGATCTTTTCGAGATCATGGCAAAGAGTCCTGGTCGCCAGTTTTCGGCTTTTGATCTAGCTTGTAGTCTTCCTATATATACAAAGCCCTGAAACCCTGGTTTTACTTGAACGGCTTCTTCGGTTTCTTGCTAGCCAATCTATTCTCACGTCGAAAGTAGTCACAGATGAGCATGGAGACTCTAAGACGTTGTATGGCAAGACACATGTGTCAAATTATTATGTACGAAAGGAAGATGGGACGTCTCATGCTTCCACCCTTCTCCTTATTTATGATAAAGTACTTGTCGATTGCTGGTTAGTTATTTATCTTTGCATCTTATATCTTGATTAATTAATTTAACTGCAAGGATATGTTAATGAACACTCATCCAAGTAACTAGAAACTACTCAAACACGAGCAAGAGATCTCAATAGAGGTAGGAAAATGGGTGAATTGCTAATCAGGGAGAGCAGGTAGCGTTACATCAGGTCGAAATGGGTTGTTTTTAGTATGATTGGGTTGACCCACAAACATTTAGTCTTCGTTTGTTCATTTTAGTTTACCTTTAGTTAATGTTGTATATATTAAGTGTATTGCTATTAGAGACAAATAAACCATAACATAAAACATAAAAGTGTAGAGAAATGATACTGTAAATCTTTGAATTGTTGAGACACAAAAACACAAGGAAAATGTTGAGGCATGTGATGCTCACAGTTTCCTTAAGACAGATTCGTCCTCTCTACGGTGCTTGAGAATCGTGAACGTCTATCTCCCAGGATACAACAACAACGGATAACCCCGTTAGCACAAACGGGTTATCAAGGCGAACCAAAATCGTGTCTTCCCTCTATTACGAACGGATACACACAAGGTCAAGACTAATGGTGAACAAAGGAGAGGAGTGAGTTATTATTTCTTGGTGTATATGAAATGAAAGAGTAAGCTCCAATATATAGGGAATTGGAATGGAAAAAAACGGTCATAATTTATTAACACGATTAATTTTACTAATGTCTCATGAATTAAAATAAAACCATTAATTAATTTTATTCTTAATTCTCATTAGTAAACATGATGACAAAATCAATTGTCATTCACCACATTTGACCACATTTTCCAACAATCCCCCACATGAATGAAATTGATAAGGGAAACGACTTTCAACGACTCGATGTTGTAATAGAGTTTTGCAGTTGATATTTGCATAGGATAGGTAGGTTGTTGGAATCACTCCTAAACTATAATTCAAGTGTTAGTCATTCTTATGTAATAGGTAGCTTATTATGGCCTTTATATTTGTTATTAGCCTTAAGCTTATGTAGAAGGCCCATGAGCTTAGGCCCAAGTCCATTAAAGAAAGGATGGAAACTAGGAGTGTTGCCCTAGCTTTCCTCCTATAAATACCTTATGTAAACCCTCACTTGAGGGTTGGTTGTTCAATTTATTTCCTTTCACAAACACTCTACGCATAACTGGTCATAGCATAACGTGTGTGTGTGTTTGGTTTATTGTTCAATCGCCTCTATCTCTTTCTAGTAAGCTTGTGTTGTAAATCTAGTGACCTAACAGTGGTATCAATCGCCTAATAGTTGAGTGAACGTATTGTTTGAAGTGAGTTTTGGTCTCACGCTTAACTTGCGTCTCCATAACTTTGGCTTGATCAAAAACGTATTTTTTGCACTTTTTAATCCAAGATTCTTGTCCTTTCAACGTTATAAGGTGTTAAACTTACTGTTTTTGGCAAAAAGTTTCGAACTTTGTGTGTAGATCATCGTTTTTCATCTAGTTTTTGTACGAAGGTTCTATCCTACGCGTAACTGTTTTAAGAAGTTTTGGTTCATCAAGTTTCACACTTTTGTGTCTTTTGGTGTTATTGAAGCTATTTCATCACACAAAAACTGGTTTAGAAACAACTTTGAGCATAATCATATTTACGAGTAATCTTACGCGTAGAAAAAACCCTAAAACTACGCGTAAGGTTATCCTTGGCTTGATCTTCGTTTTCGTGGTTTACTCCGTGTTTTCTTGCTTGGATAAGCCTGAAAATACGTCGACTTTGGATATCTTTTGCACTGTGAAGTGTAAAAGATCACTTGGGATAAAACCCTAAAATTACGCATAAGCATAAGCTTACGCGTAGAAATCCTACGCATAAGATTCATCTTACGCCTAAGCCTAGTCTTACGCATAAGATAATCCTACGCCTAACTTTCTACGCCTAACTTTTGTCTACGCATAACTTTAGAGTCTTTTCCATACTTACGTGTAAGCTAAATCTACGCGTAACTCCTTACTGTTACGCGTAACTTTGGTGTTTTTTACGCATAAGTGCTACTTGGTTATTGTGATTTCTACGCCTAAGGATACTTCTTCAACAAAGGTTCATTCGACTACAAAGATCCATTTTTACCAACACAAGTTTTTTAACATGTCTCAACCACCATACTCTAATTATTTCCCTTACACTTATTCTCAACGACAATAACAACTAAGTCCACAACATCAACAATGGAATCAACAACAAGCAATTTATCAACAACAATTTAATCAACAACATACTCCACAACTTGGAGCAATTCCTCCACCACAAATGGTTTAAACACCGCGAAGTCTTCAAGTTCAACCCTACACAAATGAATTCAATCAACATCCATCAAGGAACACTATGAAGGAACCCATTTGGTTTGCAAAGATGTGTGAAGCTTTAAGCAGCCAACAATCAATTCATGAGGCTGGATCACTTGATAGACCTCCAATGCTCACTCCAGGAAACTACGATCAATGGGTGATAAGGTTCTTTAGGTTTTATGATCTGAAGAAGCTACATGGAAAGTTCTTAAAGAAGGTTATCTTGGAAGGTCCATTTGAGATGCCTACTGTCATTGTACCCGGAGATCCTAATGCTATTCCACCAAGAGATGAACAAACGAACATTGCTACTGTTGCAGAATTGAATCCTCAAGAACTTCTACACTATGAAGCAGATGAGCTTGCAATGGAATATATCCTCTTAGGATTACCAAACCCAATTCTTCGTAGTGTTGATGCTCAAAAGACTGCATAGAAAATGTGGGATCATATTCGTCTTCTTATGGAAGGATATGTACTCAATCAGGAGGTGATACGCTTACGCACCGCGTTCGGGGTCAAAGGAACTTCCTTTTCGTCGAGCAAGTTTTTCAACACCCTAGGCAGTGAACCTAATCGTTGTAGTGTAGTATTAGGGTAAGCCACGGGTATTGATATCGTTCTCTAGGGGAATAGGAATGCTAGTGAGAAGTTACTACGCTAAGGTTAAGGTTGAGGAAGATTATTTTTTATCTTTTTTATGTTTTTTTAGGAAATTGAAAGGTACGAATCTCGGGTATTGGATTTGGGGGGTTGGTATTTCTACCGATTACTCTACTATTATCTAATTATCTAAACTAAGGTGGTGGTAGTCTATGTCTAATTAATGTGTGCTCGTATGATAGTTTAAAGATGTGTTTACTTAGGTTTTACTACTCCTTAATTATCTCCTATTGATGGTTGAGTTGTCACGTCCTTATTCTTAGGTGCGTTGTGTGTCTAAAGTTGTAGGGTATGCGTTTCTCCCTAACTCTTTGAACTTACCAAAGGGTCTCGTCTAATAAACTCTTACTCTAAGGCACTCTTTGGATGGTTTAGCTTACAACTACTCAGGTAATTATATTCTAAAGTTCACAAAGATGAATCAAACATTAAGTACACAACGAATGGCCTATCGCATTACTAGATCATTAATCAACTAAGATAAGAAACAACCAATCAATATTTAATAATTAAGTTTCATACTCCCTAAGCAAACACACAAATAAATTAGCCGGATATGGAGAACATGCAAGCATACACACAAATAATCAAAGACATAATTGAATTGATGAAGTAAATACTTATCTTGATGTAAAAATACTGTACAAGACACCCTTGGTTCGGTTTTAGGTTTTCACTCCAAAAAGACTCTCTTAAAACTGAAAAATTCGGATTCTATATATAATATTACATATGCGACGGCGTCACCTTATGTTGTGTGATGCCGTCGTGTCACCGTCATTAGGGTTTCGTCTTGGCCACGTTAACCTTGCGACGGCGTCACCTGAAAATAGGGTTTTTGGCTTCTGTATCGTCACAAAAATCCTCCGACGGCGTCGCAGATAAGCAGTGACGCCGTCGCCTTCTGTTTTCAGCAGCTTTGAGTGTCTCGATTCTGACTTTGGCCATTTTCTTCGTATATTCGCGCCTTTTCGTCCAAATAAGTGCCATTCCAGCATTTTGCCTTCAAGAGACCTAAAAAGTGAAAATGAACGATATTAAGTAATAACGGATACAAAAGTGATCAAATAAGGGTTAAAACGACCCCTCAAAATGGTACCTTTTAAAACCTTATCAAATATCCCTACACTTGTTATTTGCTTGTCCTCAAGCAAATGTGCTTTTAGCCAATTAATTTATAAGTTAGGGGTCATGAAGCATTGATTTAAAACGGTCCACAACACATATAAGCCCCGCAAAAGTCATAACAAGCCCGGAAATTACATACTAGCACCTCACATGGGGTGTTTGGATACTCACATCTCTCTCGGGTGTATATATGAAATATAACAAATAGGAAATGGAAGATAAACACTCATTAACCGGTCCTAGTACATAGATTACCATAGGCTTGAGAATAGATCAAACCTCTATCGCTTTGGCGTAAGCACCTAGGAAAGACTATCAAAGAGGTCTTTTAAAGGGTTGTAATGTTAGGCTTACGGTAGGGAAACAAGGGTTTGGTGGGATAGGCTATTTAGTGGTGGCAAGTAAAAAATCTCTATGTTATATGCATACGAAGAATGGCGTTGCTAAGCCAAGACTCGACACTCTAAAACTATAGGTAACGAAAATAAACAAACATAAATTTAAAGGATAGATGTAGGATGGTAGCCCGTTTGTCCACTGCTTTTTTTTTT
>BPTQ01000009.1:78627630-78644771 GCA_019973895.1 Chrysanthemum seticuspe | reverse complement strand
ACATTATTTGGTACTCTTTTACAGCCAATCCCATTAAAACCGTGGTTTAAATTTTAAAAAGTACTGTATATCCTCACCCGGTAATCAGAATTGTTTTCGCAGAGTGCCTATCCTTCAATATACTGATCGTGTTTTTGGGAAATGGTGGGTTTAAGGTGGGTTTTACACTCCTAGCGGGAATCTAATCATCCTTAATTTTCGTAAGTAGAAGTTACGAATCTCACACTTCGCCATCATATAATCTAAGATCTTGAACAAAACACTACGTAAGGCTCTAGCGTTCACTCTGATGTGAACACATCAATCCTTATTGATCTACTATTCTCCGTAATCCTATTGGGAACAAACTATGGGCATTATATTAATGAAGAAGGTGTAGCCAACTCATTAAGGGGGTGTGGGAAACGCAACATGAGTAGAAATCATGTGCTATGGGGATCAATTGGGGAGTCTCGGATAGGAAAAGCGCCAAGAGCACTACAAAGCCAAAAAGGCCTTATATCGTGTACTAAAGATGAGTACAACGCAAAGGGTGTGGGGGAATTACTCAACCGATGTGGAAGAAGTAATTATATTACGGGTATCAAACAAGGGTTATCCTAATGCCTCTTATCATCTAGTTATTCCTAACTACACAAGTGTAGTCTCACTTGCGATCTCGGAATGCATCACAAAACAAGTTCTAGAATCTAATATACTACCGCTTCACACTCTAAGCATTGAAGATGAATGCTTTTAATTCCTACTAATCTAAGGGCGATCCTCACATTTTGGGTGGAATTTGGGTGGTAAAGGGTTTTTGTGCTAGTCATATAACTTCCTATCCGTGAGACGCTTTTGTTAAGACTAATGGCCCACTCCTATATGTCATGAAAAATTTTAAATTTGGTGCCAAAATTACCCTAACCGACATTTTCTCATGGTTTATTACAAAAGTGCAATTGGACAAAG
Organism: Chrysanthemum seticuspe; assembly: GCA_019973895.1. Taxonomy (NCBI): domain Eukaryota; kingdom Viridiplantae; phylum Streptophyta; class Magnoliopsida; order Asterales; family Asteraceae; genus Chrysanthemum; species Chrysanthemum seticuspe. The sequence goes on along the minus strand of BPTQ01000009.1, from coordinate 78,643,820 downwards.
CAAATAATCAAGGATAAGCATAGTTTCAAAGTTCCCGTTTTATTTTCCCTCCCTACACTTAAACTGAACATTGTCCCCAATGTTCCCCGAAAGTATCAAAGTTATGATAAAATAAGGTAATCAAAAACCGAAAGAAACTAATACTCCCCTGATTAGCTCGGTAGGATCCGTGTAAAGTGGTGGTTAAATCCTTTCCAAGAAGAATTATTTCGTGAAACGCTCCTTCCAATCTTGTGTAACTTCTTCTTGACAAACTAAACCTGCACACTTGAACAAAACAAACGAAACCTTCGCGTAAAATCGGCGGTAATAAAATATATAAGACTCGATTTAAACTAGGATATAATGCTTGTGGAATGGATGTTTACAGAATTTCTAAGAAAATTAAGACCTGGAAAATTCCAAAAATTTATAAGTAGCTCAGAAAACGAGAAAAAGTGATCTGATGTTTTTACTCCTTCCTGACGCCGTCAGGTTGCAATCCTGATGCCGTCAGGTTATCCTGACAAAAACTGTTCTGCGATTTTCTGAAAAAAATTCTGGAAAATTTACATCTTTAGAATCTAGAAAAATTTCTGCAAAAACATCCATTATGACTCGATACAAGCATTTGACTCGAACAAACAAACAAATATATCTTTTAATTAATTGATATTCATGTTCACGTTTCTTATGAAAACGTGTGTAATCCTCCCTACACTTATCCTTTATGTAAAATACCTTTATATGCAATTAAGACGAGGTTAAAAACAAAATAAAGCATTTTTACAAATTTAAACATGAGAATAAACAATCAATAAAAGATATATGACACTAACAAGCAAACAATTAAGCATGGGTTGCCTCCCACGAAGCGCTTTTCTTTATTTAAGAGTCTTGTAGCTGGACTCGTAGTCGTGCTCCTACGTTTTCTCATTACCGCTCTCTTGACGGTCTCTACCGGGGGGTTCCATGTTGTAGAAGTGTCCTATGATGCACCTTTCTAAGAGTTCGTCCTCTCCCCACTCTGTCCTATATTTTGGTCCTAAGTTCAAACAATCCTTATAGAACCCGAAAATCTTAGTCATAACATAATCTACTCCCTTTTCCCTATCCTTATCATTCCTGTAATAGACCGACAGCTTAAGTTCCTTTTCATCATTAGAGAGTGATGAAAACTTCTCAATCTTAAACGGCATTTGGTAAGCTATGTCGTCGTTCTCATCCTTGAATCTCACTACTCCTAACGAGGGGTCATAGGTCATCCCGGTGCTTTCTATGAAAGGTTTTCCTAGAATAACGTGGGACAAGCTAGAGTCTATGGCCGTGCTAATATCATCCACAATTATGAAGTCCGTAGGGAACGTGAAACTACCTACATAGACGGGCAATCCATTAACTCTACCAAGAAAATTGCACTTATCCCTAGGATTATCGGGGTCTTGCCTAGTTGGGATAGGCTTCTTCATTATCCAATTGTAGTAGGTGCTAGTCATTATGTTGATTGGGGATTTGCGATCAATGTAGGCCTTTGCCACAAAAAGGTGTCCTATGCAACATGGTATGTTAAGATTCCAAGGGTTCCCAAACTTGATTCTAGGGCTTTTCCTAACATACATGTGACGGAGGTCACGCACTAAGTGAGGGTGGCGAGATAGTTCTTCTTTTGTAGGAAATTTGTTGAAATAGTCAATGTCTACTTCATCTACTTCCTCGGGTGTTTCATTGTCCACAAGCGTATAGTCCTCTTCGTCATCTGTTCTATCAGGTTTCACTAAGGCGATGGTATTGACGAATTGAACGTGCTTAGTTAGCTTGCTTGGATCCTTAATCTCTATACCTGAAGGTTCGGGAGTTGAGATAGCACTAACCTTCCTATCACTATTGGTTATGGCTTTCAAAAGGTTGTCTATCTTCCTATCCATCTCGGCTTGTTGATGGTTAAAGCGGTCCGAGAGCTTAGCCATTTGGGTTTCTTGGGATGCAACTAGGTTTTGCAACATCCCTTCGATGTTTTGTTGGTTAGGACAGTTAGGTGGGGGCCATGAGAAATCATTAGAGGTGAATTCTTTGGTTTGTCCCCAGTAGAAGTCGGGCTTGTTTTTCCATGCCTCACGGGTTTCATTGAAATTCCTAGGTCCGGGTGTTGTAGGGAATCTTCCTCCCGCTCCATTAATACGTGAGGATGCGTAGTCAACAGAAGCGTGTTCGGGGGATCGGGTGCTAGTGCGCGTGTTATGAGGATCACTGATGAGTCTCTAAATACTCATCATTTTTGTACAATATAAACTGCAAAATCATCTGAAAACACTCAGAAACACATCAAAATTATCAAAATATCACAAACAAGTGTTTTATGTGTTTTAAATGCAAAAATATCAAAATCAGATGAAAAACATATCAAATTTGCAAAAATTGCAGTTTTAGTCCCCCAAGTTTATAAAATTGTCAAAAATAGTCCCTGAGTCAAAATTTCAAAAGAAAAGTCACCAAAGGTCCTTTTTAAATCATAAGTTGTCAAATTTAGTCCTTTGGTGAAAAATATAAAAAGTTTTGAGAAAATTACAAAATGGTCCTTCAAGTTTGAAATTTGGCAGAAATGGCCCCTGGAAAATTGCAAAATGACAGATTTGGTCCCTGTACTTTTGAAGCTTGTCAATTATAGTCCTTGGAGAAACTTTTTCAGAATTGGCAGCCTAGGTCCTTGAAGTTTCAGAAGTTACACATATGGCCCCTATGTTATTATAAGCCTTAAACCTCATTTTGGACCTTTCACCACCTTGGACCCCTGTCAATATCAATTGTGAACCCCCTTCTAATATTTAACACTCAGTCAAAGAAAGTCAAACCAGGTTAAAACGCGCCCAAAAACCAGTTTTACTGTAGCATCTCCTCTCCACAGCTGTAACACCAAAACCAGAGTTGGTATTGCCAACCTTTTCAACCCCCCTCCTCACCTATCCATCCCTTATGTCCCCTCCACCTCCACATGTACCCAAAAACCATTAATATCTTTAACCTGCTCAAATCTACTCTAGACTTTTTGGCGCCAAAATGATCAAATGGTCAAAAATGTCCCAAGACATCCAATGGTCCAGAATATTGGTGGGAACTATTCAGTGGACTAGTGGGAAGCATGTGGAGCTATAAAAGAGGAGTTAGAGAGAAGCATAAAGGAGTAGTTAGTTTTTATAAAATTCTCCTTATGTCGTTTTTTATTTATGTCTTAGTTTAAACTACAAATGTTGTAATTTTCAGTTCCATGTATCATATTTAAGTTAAAAAATCATTGTATTGTGTTTTTAAGAATCAATCCAAGTTCTTAGATAATTTCAAATTTTCTTGTTTACTGTTAAAAATTTCAGTTTCTAAATTCTCTTATCCAAGTTTTTAGTATTTGTTTTTAAGTTCAAAAATTGTTTAGATAAGTTGTTTACAGCTTTTTGTAAGCTTAAAAGTCAGTTTCAAACAAGTTTCATTGATAGTCAACGAAAGTCAACAGGAACTCAAAATTGGAATGGAAGCTGTTAATGGGTGTTGCAGAAGTTTGTTTGGGTTGGAATAGGTTAAGGTAATGTAGAATTGGTCTTGGTTTAACCTGCAAATCAGTTGAAAATATGTAAGTGAGCATTTCACTTTTCAAGTTTCAATCCATTTTGCATTGTATGCTTATTTATGCAACTGTGGTCACCATAGTGTAAAACTTGCTCATAGAGTTGTATTTAGGTATTGTAAACATAGTTTGATCATTTAAACAAGGTTGCTTAGTAGTTATCTTATTTTAAGTTTGCAAATCAGTTTTAAAGGGGTGTTTGGTTTTGCTTGTTCAGCTGCATTAGAGGGTGTTTAAATCTGAGTTTTTGATTATTGCATGTTACATTAGCTATAAATAGTTCAATTAAGTCTTAAAATTCAGTCCTTGTTCATTAAAAAGTCAAAATCCTCTTAGTGCCATCTTTAACAGTTTACTGTTAGGGCTTTTAAGCTCAAATCTCATCAAATCAGCTTAAAATTAGATGCTTTAGCTTAAAATTAACTTATCATAGCTTATTTCAACATAATTAGTCCATAGTAGTGCTTCAAAGTTCAAGATAGTCAAACATTTCAGTTTCATCAAAAGTCAAATGTTGCAAAAGTCAGATTTGGGCTCATCTAGGAAGATTTTTCATGAGCTTATTTCTGATTCATTTTCAATGAAAATTGTTGTTTTAGAAAGCCCTACTGCTCTAGTTTCTTGTTGTCATTTTAGCATATTTTTGTGATTTTTTTACAAGCTTCAAAAGAGCTTGTCTTTGAGGTCCTAACTGCCCTGCTCCAAAACTCAGCTTATGCTGAGTTTTTCTCAGCTTTTGCAGACCTTGCACAGGGCTCACTTGAGCTCCTCTGGGTCTGAATTTTGGTTTAGAGGCTCTCACCCAGGTCATCTTTAGGTTCCATTTGTTGCTTTCCTGGTTCTAGCTTATTTGAGTGCTTATTTCTTTGTCCAAAGTTGGCCCCCAGATACTGTTTTCTGCCATAATCTCAGTTCCTCAAATCTGTGTGAGCTTGCAATCAGAGGGTTTAACTTGTTGTTTCTCATTTCACTTTGGTTATTTTAGCTTATAGTAGTTCCTGTTTTGGTTTGGTGCTTATTGGTCTTCATTAGCTTATCCTAAGTGCTTATTTTTAAGCACTTCCCACATCAGTTGCTTATTCCTCCACATAGCACCTTGTTTTTATATTTTTCCTTTATTCCTTATATCATTTTAGACTTTTCCTACAATTTTCAGATTTTTCCAAGTTCATTTGCTATTTTTCTTAATTTAATTTAGTTTTTAAGCACTTTTAATTAGCTTTAAATACAATTAATTAAGAAAAGGTTCAAAAAAAATAATTTTTCTATTTTCTTAAGTTAAGATAAATATAAAAAGAGAAAAAAATATTTTTCTAGATTTTTCTTAGTTAAATTTGTATTTTTAAATAATTTAATTAGTTTTAAATAGTTTTAAATTAATAATAAATACATAAAAAGTCTAAAAAATATATTTTCAGTTTTAAAATTAGTTTTATCATATTTTAGATTTTTCTAAGTCTTAATTTTATTTTTCTAGTCTTATTTTGTATTTTCTTTTATTTTAGAGTATTATTAAATAGTTTAAAATAGTTTTTAATTAATAATAATTATATAAATAGTTTTAAAAATAATTTTATTTTTCTAATAATTTTCTTTTATCATTAGGTTTGTAAAAATGTATTTTTCATATTTTTAGGATCTATATTGTATAATTTTCACGTTTTTAATTGTACGTTTACGTATTTTTAATTTAAACGTAAGTTTTAAGTTTTAAGTTTTAAACGTTTATCACTTTAAAAATAGTGATAGCGTTTATTTAGTATTTTTTATCTTTTTAATTTTCTTAATTTGCATTTAAGTCGCTTTTATTTATTAACTTTTTCAGTAGTGTAATATTCAATCCTAATCCTTTCTGATCGCTATCATTAGTGATCATTCTATCGTCTGAATCAGTGTTTAACACACCATTGAGTCTCCGTGGGACATAACGACCCGGGAATCCCCTGTATTTTCTGATCTTCATTGTATTTGTGTTTAAGCTGTTTTAAGTCTGTTTGACTTGACGGTTTACCACAGATCAATCACAAAACGGCTCGCACGAGGAAGAAACTTTGTTCACATGGTGTGAAGACTTAGGATTTTCGTAGGAACTCATGAGGAATTTAACTTGATCTTCAAGTTCGATCATCCTACGGTCGGAAGGTTGTGAGTTGATGGAAGGCAAGGAGATTGCCTTGACGGTTTTAGGTAGCTCATGGGGGTCATCCCAACTTTCGTTGTCGTAGAGGGCAAGGTCCTCTATTATACCCCATGATTCTTCCGCGGTGAGATCACTAAGTTTTCCACCGGCCGCTTGGTCAATGGATCGCTTAGTGGGGAAGTTGACATGATCATAAAAGATTTGGACTTGGAGCCAAAGATCAATGCCGTGATGAGGGACTTTATGAAGTAAGTCCTTGAATCGGGTCCATGCTTCGTAGAGAGATTCACCTTGACGTTGTTGGAACATCAAGATGTCATTCCTAAGCTTAGTGGTTCTCCCCGGTGGGAAAAATTGAGCAAAGAAGCGAGAGGTAAGATCATCCCAACTTGAGATGGAGCCGGCGGGAAGTCGCTCAAGCCAATTACTAGCTTGGTCCCGTAGAGAGAATTGGAAGAGACGCAGGCGCGTGGTCTCCCGAGTAGTAGCATCAAGGTCGATGGAATCAACAATTTTGAGGAAATCCCTCAGATGCTGATTTGGATCTTCGGAACGAAGTCCATGGAATGCACATCCGTTTTGCACCAACCGGATGGTGTCGGATCGCAGGGCCGTAGTTTGGGCTTGGTCGTGAAGCTCAATGGTGTTCCTATAGCCTAGGTGGCTTGGTCTTGAGTATTCACCAAGAGTACGGGCTCTTGGCGGGTCATTTGGTGGTGGGTTGATGAGTGGTGGTTGGTTATCACCTTCCATGATGAAAAGTGATGGGTGTTACGAACAAAGGTCACGAAGAAGGGGGATAGACTAAGAGGAAGCTAAAAATGAGAAAAAATTTACTTGATAGGAATCAAGCAAAGAAACCTAAACGAGGTGGACTACTAACTAGCTATTCTATTCCCCGGCAGCGGCGCCAAAAACTTGATACGCTTACGCAGCGCGTTCGGGGTCAAAGGAACTTCCTTTTCGTCGAGCAAGTTTTTCAACACCCTAGGCAGTGAACCTAATCATTGTAGTGTAGTATTAGGGTAAGCCACGGGTATTGATATCGTTCTCTAGGGGAATAGGAATGCTAGTGAGAAGTTACTACGCTAAGGTTAAGGTTGAGGAAGATTATTTTTTATCTTTTTTATGTTTTTTTAGGAAATTGAAAGGTATGAATCTCGGGTATTGGATTTGGGGGGTTGGTATTTCTACCGATTACTCTACTATTATCTAATTATCTAAACTAAGGTGGTGGTAGTCTATGTCTAATTAATGTGTGCTCGTATGATAGTTTAAAGATGTGTTTACTTAGGTTTTACTACTCCTTAATTATCTCCTATTGATGGTTGAGTTGTCACGTCCTTATTCTTAGTTGCGTTGTGTGTCTAAAGTTGTAGGGTATGCGTTTCTACCTAACTCTTTGAACTTACCAAAGGGTCTCGTCTACAAAACCCACTATGGATAATAAACTCTTACTCTAAGGCACTCTTTGGATGGTTTAGCTTACAACTACTCAGGTAATTATATTCTAAGGTTCACAAAGATGAATCAAGCATTAAGTACACAACGAATGACCTATCGCATTACTAGATCATTAATCAACTAAGATAAGAAACAACCAATCAATATTTAATAATTAAGTTTCATACTCCCTAAGCAAACACACAAATAAATTAGCCGGACATGGAGAACATGCAAGCATACACACAAATAATCAAAGACATAATTAAATTGATGAAGTAAATACTTATCTTGATGTAAGATAGGGTTTGGAACCCTAAAATACTGTACAAAACATCCTTGGTTCGGTTTTAGGTTTTCACTCCAAAAAGACTCTCTTAAAACTGAAAAATTCGGATTCTATATATAATATTACATATGCGACGGCGTCACCTTATGTTGTGTGACGCCGTCGTGTCGCCGTCATTAGGGTTTCGTCTTGGCCACGTTAACCTTGCGACGACGTCACCTGAAAATAGGGTTTTTGGCTTCTGTATCGTCACAAAAATCCTCCGACGGCGTCGCAGATAAGCAGTGACGCCGTCGCCTTCTGTTTTCAGCAGCTTTGAGTGTCTCGATTCTAACTTTGGCCATTTTCTTCGTATATACGCGCCTTTTCGTCCTAATAAGTGCCATTCCAGGATTTTGCCTTCAAGAGACCTAAAAAGTGAAAATGAACGATATTAAGTAATAACGGATACAAAAGTGATCAAATAAGGGTTAAAACGACCCCTCAAAATGGTACATTTTAAAACCTTATCAGGAGGATTTGGAATCCAAAATTTACTTGGCTTATGAACACTTCATGATTGAACCTGGAGAGACACTAGAGTCCTATCATCATCGATTTTCAGACATCATCAATGATTTGGATAAACACAACATCATCATGCCAAGAATTGCAGTGAATACTAAGTTCCTGAGTATTCTTGGTCCTGAATGGGAGAAGTATGTCATTTTTCTCCGTCAAGCGAAGAATATGCATCATTCTACATATGGATTGTTGTACGATTACTTGAAGCCTCATGAGAAGGAAGTTGATCGGGAAAGGATTCTCCGTGCTCAAATTGCTCCTCCTACACATCCGGAAAATCAACAACTTTCCTTATATGCTCAACAAAGTTATCCTCCTCAACAAGCAACTCAACCAATTGCCTCTGTCACACAAAACGATCATTCACAACAACAATCTCAACAAAATCAATTGGTTCAATACAACAACAACAATGCTCAACCAATTGTCAGTGAAGCTAATGAGGACATCGATCCGTTCGAAGCATTGCAACAAGGATTTGTTATGATTGCTAATTCGTTTGGCCGTTATACCAACAAATCCAACAATCGTATTCGTTCCTCATCTAACACACGAAATCAGGCAGTTGTAAACGATGGACGAGTTGAAGTTCAGAATCGTGGTTATGGTCGTCAGATGGGCGGTGGTCAAGGGTTTAATGATGTGGGTCGGAATAACAACAGAGCTCCAGTGGTGGAACAGGGAAATGCTCAAAATGGGTTGAATGGTCTAAGATGCTACAACTGCAATGAGAAGGGACACCTGGCTAATGCATGTCCAAAGCCGAGGACTAGGGGCAGTGCTTATTTCAAAGAGGCTCTTCTTTTGACTCTTAAGGATGAAGCTGGTGGATCTCTCGCAGACAAAGAACATAGTTTTATGGCAAATGCAGACTCAGATGATGATATGGAGGACTTGCAGGCCAATGCAGCAGTTATGTTGATGGCTAATATGCATGAGTTACACATGACTGATACAGGCCCAGTGTATGACACTGATGGCTTGTCTCAGGTACCCGAACAAACCATATTTATCTCTGATCTAATATCTTCGCCAACATCTGAATTCGGCAAGGCTCAGAATGTTCAAAATGAGTCATTTAAATCTCATTCCGACGATTTTCAAATAGACCCTGTAGTTACATTTGACGATCAAGATGACCTTATGGTTTCCTTTGATAATCAAATTGACTCCGTGGTTATACTTGAGGATCTAAATAATGATCATGTTGTGACTTCTGTTGAACAAGCCGAACTTTTGCCTCATCCAGATCCTGCTCTCTTACTTAAAGACCAGCAATCCCAAATTGAAGAATGTTGTGCATTAAATCAAACCTTAAAAAGTAAAAATGAACTGTTAACCAAGGATTTTGAATGTTTACAAAAGCAACTCAACTTTTTCAAAACTGAAGAAAAACGTGAAAAAGGTTTTGAAGCAGCCTTTACTAAATCTCATCAAAACGAAGAATATTTAGAGAGACAGATTGTGATCTAGCCGCTTCAAAGAATGCTTTATTGTCTGAGATAGAACAACTGAAACATGAACATAAAAAGCAAATTAACGCTCTCACCTTGGAAAATCAAAAAGCTAAGGCTGAGTTGTTAACTTGTCAAAAACAGTTCTCTGCATACAAAAAGCATTCCACGATCCGAATAGATAATCATCTTGAAGAAATTATCCGCTTGCAACGCAAACTTAAAGAGTTTAAAACTGTTGTTTATAAACATGGTGAGTCAGTAACTGCTATTGAAAAGTTTACCTTAAAATCCGATCCAAAAGGATATGGACCAAATCTTGCTGATTACAAACCAAAGCTTTCAACCAAAACATTCAAACCAAATCTTGAAGTTTCCAGTGCAGAATATAAAATTGATAATTCTGTTATGAGTGTTGTTGAATATCATCGTCAAGAGGAATTAGATGCAGAAGACGAGAGTTGATCAAAATTAAAAACTGTTGTTTACAACAAACCTTTTAACTATTCAAAACCGGTCACTTTTGTCACACCAACGGATTCTTCTAACACACCAAGGGTTATCATCAAAACACCTGAGTCTTCTAATGTTAATCCCCAACCATATTATGCAAAAATTTATGGTCCTTTACCTTCCATCAGTGAAGTAAACTCAAAACCTGAAAATCGCAAAATTCTTAGATATTTTGATATTTTCATGGCTGACCTCAAAACTTTAGAACATGAGATAGAATATCATTCTGAAATCAAAGTTCAACACTTTCAATCGCCTCTGGCGCGAGAATAAAGAGACATTTTTCAGAAAAATCTTTTACCAAATGTTAAAAATTTGAAAAGTTGTGCATTGTCTTGGGAACGGGACTTTCATAAGGAACTTGGAGTCATGAAGGTCGTTTTCGAGAAAACTGAAACATCTATTTCTAATACTAAACGTAAAAAGAAAATGTTGAGAAAAGATGTTGATCAACTCTTGGAAGATGTTATTTGTGCTGATATCCATAATGTTGTGTTATTCTATTCTTTGCCACATGCATCTGATTATATCTCTGCTGATAATGTTGACTCTGTGGTAACTGTTGAGAATACTGATAATGTGCTTCAGATCGAGTCTTTAAAAGCTGAAAATGAACGATTACTTAACGAACTTTACAATGCAAAACGTCGTCTTAATTGGTGTGAAAAAGATATTCGCAATAAACAACTTGGTTTTCAACACAAAATCGCTCAGTTGCGTGCAAAATCTTTTGATCCTAAACTTGAGCAACTGGATGATCAAAACGTGTCTTTGAAAAGTCAAATCTCAAAATATGAACAAGAACTTGTAAAAGTTAAACAGGAATATGGTGTCATATTTGATTTACTCAATAAGACTCTTCATGAAGCATCAAACGAACTTGATCACTATCTTGCTCACACTAGAGAAGTCATGAATTTTGCTGGTAATATTCGTTCTGAAAATCAAGATTTGATTAACACTATCTCTAAGTTAAGAGAAATGTTAGGAAAGTATGAACAACTTCCGCCTACCATCATTAAGAGATTAGCACCAGTAACACTTAGTAATCGTGCACCTAGAATCTCTACTGCCAAATCACAAGTTGCTAACGTGCTTCCTTCTACTGAAACAGGAATAGCTTCGTCTTTTCCAAACGTCTGCACTTCACAGCCTAGGAGCACTCAATCGAAGAATAGGAAGTTGCGACCTAAGAAAAGATCAATAAGGAATGCTAAAGTAGAAGAACACCCTAGGACTATGAATAAGACTCACGTTGCTTCCACTATAGATGTTGCGTCTGGCAAATGTAATAGACATAGTGATGTAACAAATGCTAAACCTTTAAGCACTTTTGATATTTAGTCTGATGCACCTTGTGTTATTTGTCGTAAAAGTATGAATTCTGATTGTCATGACAAATGTGTTGCTAAAGCTATAATCTCTCGTTTACGGAATCCTAAGAATCGGAATACCTCTAAGCCCACTAATCCTTCTAAGTCAGTGCTTGGTAGACCGCCTTCTTTAGATTCTAAGGCAAGCATTGTTGTCCCTGTAGCTCTAGTTTCACCTCCTAAGAATGTAGTACCACCTAGTGCATTCACTAAGACTAAAGCAAAGAGTAGTTATAGATGGCAGAAATGGATATATAACACACTAGGATTTAAATGGATGCCTAAAATTATTAATGTGTGTATGTCTAATATACCTGCTTCGGAACCCTCTAACATTTCAGGTTCCACATCTACTTCTATTCCATCTGTGTCGTCTGTGTGTAATGCAGGTGATACAGATCATTCTCTGGATTGTTGATAGCGGATGTTCCCGACACATGACAGGCAACCTTAAACTATTATCAAACTTTATTGCAAAGTTCATTGGCACTGTCAGGTTCGGGAATGATCACTTCGCAGCTATCATGGGCTACGGAGACTATGTCAATGGGAACATCGAAATCAGCAGGGTTTACTATGTGGAAGGCCTCGGTCATAATCTGTTTTCAGTAGGTCAATTTTGTGATGGAGATTTGGAGGTTGCTTTCCGGGAGAAAACTTGTTTCATTCGTGATCTACAAGGAAATGACCTTATGTCTGGCTCGCGTAATTCTAGTCTCTACACTATCTCTATGAAAGACATGGTTGCTTCATCTCCCATCTGCTTACTTTCAAAGGCAACATCAACAAAATCCTGGCAATGGCACCGTCGTCTCTCACATCTAAACTTTCAAACCATCACCAACCTTGCTCGACACAAACTAGTTGAAGGACTCCCACGATTCCGGTATTCAAAAGATCACCTTTGCTCAGCCTGTGAACAAGGGAAAAGCACTCGTGCTCATTTTCCTTCAAAGGTGGAACACAGCTCTCAGCATGTGCTTCATCTTCTTCACATGGATTTGTGTGGCCCGATGCGCGTGCAAACGATCAATGGCAAACGCTACATCTTAGTAATTGTTGATGACTACTCCCGATGGACTTGGGTCTACTTTCTTCGAAGCAAAGACCAAGCTCCACAAATGATCATCATCTTTCTCACAAAAATACAGGTTCAGTTCCGCAACACCGTCAGGCTAATCAGAACAGACGAAGGAACTGAATTTGTTAACCAAACCCTTCGTGAATTCTATGAGAAAGTGGGAATTCAGCATCAAACATCTATTGCATGTACACCCGAACAAAACGGAGTTGTTGAAAGACGAAACCGAACGTTAGTGGAAGCTGCAAGAACAATGTTAATCAATGCTAAACTTCCAGATTACTTATGGGCAGAAGCTGTATCTACTGCATGCTATACTCAAAACCGTTCTATGATCACAAAACGCCACAACAAAACACCTTTCGAGCTTGTCCACAACCATAAACCGAATCTCAAACACTTTCATGTATTTGGATCCCTTTGCTATCCGAATAATGATCGTGATGATTTTGGAAAGCTCAAAGCCAAAGCTGACATTGGAGTCTTTATTGGATATTGTGAGAATTCTAAAGGTTATCGGATCTGGAATCGTCGTACAAAACAGGTGATGGAAACGATTCATGCTCATTTTGATGAACTTACAGAAATGGCTTCTGAGTATAACAGCTTAGAACCCGGACACAACCGTTTAAACTTCCCTCAACCCCTATCATCAGCTGAACAAAGCCCCCAGCTCACTCGTCAACAAATGGAAAGGTTATTTGCTCCGCTGTTCAGTGACGATATTGATGAACGTGCTCCAGGTGTATCCGCTGTTTCCGCTGCTCAACCTGATACTACTCTTATACCTGATACACCTGCTACAACAACTACTGTTGAAGAAGCACCACCAGTTGACTCCACCACAACAGTTGAACAAACCGCTTCCAACAATGATGAACCGGCTGATGATATTTGATTGGTGCGAAACCGTCAAGTTTTCTCACGCGAGCTGATCACTTGTGAATGATCAGCCGTAAGGAACTTAAAACAGCTCACACACCAGCTCAATGAAGATCAGGAGAGTATAGTGTTTCCCCAGGTCGTTAAGTCCCAACGAGCTGTGCGAGAATAGTCAAACGTGTAGTGATCGGGAGATTTGAACGGGAAAAAGGGATTGAGATATGATTATAACTAAGGAAAAGCCCATAAACTACAGGGGCTTAAATGCAAATTAAAGAAAATTAAAAAGATAAAATCTATTAAATAAATGCTATCACTATAATTAAAATGATGTTTTAAAACTTAAAACTTAAAACTTACGTTTAAAATAAAATTACGTAAACGTACAAATAAAAACGTGAAAATTACACAAGATAAATCCTAAAAATATGAAAAATACATTTTTAAAATCCTAATGATAAAAGAAAATTTATAGAAAAAGAAAATTATTTTTATAACTAAATATCTAATTATTATTAATTAAAAAACTATTTTTAACTAATTAATAATTACCTAAAATACAAGCAAATAGGAAATAAAGCTAGAAAAATAAAATTATGAAATGGAAAAGTCTAAAATATCAAACTAGAATTTTCAAAACTATTTTTGTATTTTTATGATTATTTTTCTATTTTCTAGGAATTAAATACTATTAAAAGCTAATTAAATTATTTAAAAATACAAATTTAACCAAAAAAATATAGAAAAATACTTTTTTGGCTTTTTATATTTATCTTAACTTAATAAAAATGAAAACTTATTTTTTAGAACCTTTTTCTAATTTTTTATATTAAATACTAATTAAAAATGCTTAAAAACTCATTTAAAATAGGAAAAATAGCAAATTAACTTAGAAAAATCTGAAAATTTCAGGAAAAGTCTAAAATGATATTAGGAAGCTAGGAAAAATAGAAAAACAAGGGCTTATGTGTAAGAAATAGAAACTGATGCACAAAGTGCTTAAAAATAAGCACTTAGGATAAGCTAATGAAGACCAATAAGCACCAAACCAAAACAGGAACCTAAGTATGCTAAAAGAACTAAAATAGAACAAGTTTCAACAAGCCTACCCTTCTGGATCACAAGCTAGATAGATTTGATGTTATGAGCTTATGGCTAAAACCAGTTGTGAAGGGGCATACTTGCAGCTGGATTATAAGCTACTGAATAAGATAGAAACATGAAAACAAGAATTGGAATTTGGAGAAGACCTAGGTGGGAGCATGCAAACCAAAAATCAGACCTTGCCAAGCTCAAATGAGACTTGTGCAAGGTCTGCAAATACTGCATAAAACCTGTGCAGGCCTAATGCCCTGCACAGGGGACTGAGCACCATATTCACAAGCTCTTTTGAGCTTGTAGAAAAAATCACAAAAATCAACTAAAATAGCCATAAGGCATTAGACCAGGGGAAGTTTCTAAAACAACAAGACTTACTGAAATTGACTCAGAATTGTGTTCATGAAAAATCTCTCTTGTTAGCCAAAAACTAAGAATTTCAACATTTGACTTTTTATCAAAACTGAGAAGTTGACTAAACTGAGCTTTGATCCAGATTTTAAGGACTGAAAATGATTTGTTATGATGAAATTAAGTTACAACAAGCTAAGTCTATAGATTTAGAACTCAAAACAAGTAATTTGCTTCACTAATATCTAACAGTTAAGCTTAATGGACAGATTAAATGGCTTTTTGACTTTGAAGGTTTGTAGACACAAGTAATTGACTCAAATGAGCATGAAATAGCTACACAACCATGAACCAACAGGTACTAGACACTGAGCTATCCTCTAGTGCAGTTTAAGTGCTAAATCCAAACACCACTAATTACAACTGTTAAGCAATATAAATGAAACAGACTACTGATCTAGCTAATCTAAATGATTGAACTGAGTTTAATTATGTTTAATACAACTAATCAAACACATTTAAACTAATTAAGACCACAGAAACAGATACAAGCTAAAATTGCAAATAGACTTGAAAAGTTGAAAGATGAAACAGGTACTAACCACTGTATCCAGCTATTGTAGGCCAAAACCAGAATTAATACCATGCTAAACTATTCTAAACCAACCCAAAATCCAAGCTGCATCAATCAAAAACATCACCATTACCATTTTGAACAATTTTCTCTATATTGTTGACTTTCATTGACCATGTAACAAAATGACTTAAATCTTGAATGCAAGCTTGTACAAAGCTATCATAAGCTTATACAAAATTGTTTGATGTGAAATACAAGCTATTGTCAGCTTAAATGTAAGGATTTGAGACTGAGATTTGCAACAGTGAACCTTAAAACATGAACTTATTCAAAACCTTGATATTGATGCTCAGAAGTGATTACAATGATAAAGTGACTAGAATTAAACACATTTAAAGCTTAAGATTACATTCAAGATTACTAATTAAGTTAACTAAAAAAAAAACGACATACATGAAAAAAATAAAAACTAACTACTGCTTCTTTCCTTGGTCTTCTTCTTTCTTTTATACCTAAAAGCTCTCCACGTGTCCTTTAGAGCAGATCCCACCTCCTTTTAGAGCCAATGGGAGAGTAATGAGTGTTTTGGCCAAATTTCCATTTTGGCGGGAAAACTACTATTTGACTTCTGTGGCTTATTTACTGCAACTAGGGGGGGTGGACTTGTAGGGTTGATGATGAGGTGGGAGAGGTGATAAGGTTGCAGGGATAAGAGGTGAAAAAGGTGAGGTGTTGCAGAGGCACAGGGCAAGTGGGGGAAGGAGGAAACCATGGTGGGAGGGAAACAGGCAGTTTGACTGCTTGTTTGACCTGGCAGTCCAAAATGGGAGGGT
>BPTQ01000009.1:78610047-78621493 GCA_019973895.1 Chrysanthemum seticuspe | reverse complement strand
ACATGTATGTTCCTTTGTGGTAAATCTGACGAGTGTACTAGTGATTCGTATCTCAAGATTCGCTATTCGTATCACAAGGGTAATATCTATTTGGGTTGGGACTCATGCCTTTCTATCGTTTTCGTCGAGTTTCACACTAAATACTACCGTTACTCTAAGAATTTGGATCTGTTTTTGGATCAACGCAACTCACGTGACTCCTACTATTCTTTGATCTATTTTAGTGATCCCTCTTCTACTTATTCTTTGATTTACTAGGATTTACGTTTCTCTTTTTTTATTAATAGTGAGGAGTACTGATGTTCTTCCTTTTGACCTAAAGGAACTTGTTCAAATTCGGAGTCTGTAACAACTGAGGGCTTGTTCAAAAGACCTTTTACCTAAATCTATTCGTCTTTCGACTTTTATAACAACTTTGTTTTTTCCAAAGGGGAGGGTTTGTTTCAACAATATTTTCAGCTTTCTGCTTATCTAAATCCATTTTCCAGAAAACTTGTTCGGGAGTCAACAATGTCTGAGGCTTAAACTTGTTCAAGGAAATCCAGTTTTCCTTCTTGTAGTCATGAGGAGTGATAATTATTTTTTTCTCTTTGCATTTAGGATCATTTAGTTTCTTATTCATCTTCTCCCTAGTGATTTTATCTAGTTTCTTATCATCCTCAGTGCACTCAACGCAACTAGGTTTTTGTCTAGGTTTAAGAATCTCATTGCCATCATAAATCACACTTTGAGCTGCTTTTGCTATCTTTCCGTACTCAGGGTTGGGTTTATCTATAATGGGAACACTATGCTTATCGCTTAGAACTCTATGCTTAGTGATCATGTGAGCAGTCTAAATGGTGTTTCCTTGTATGTACAACTTGTTTTCAAGTTTGTTTTTCAAAGTTTTCAGATTAGAAAACTCTCTCAAGAGTTTTGATTCCTTTGCATTAAATTCTTGCTTAAGGATTTTCAAATTTTCTTTAAGTTCTTGTTTTTGCTTAGCTGTTTTAGAAAGATTTTCTTGCAAGGAATTTAACTCTTGTTTCAATACTTCTTCTCTAAAATTACTTTTTCTAATGACTGTACGCACTTGGTCATCCATTTCCTGCTCACGAGTGGTCAACTCAAATTTTGCACGTTGTTCATAAATAGCAACACGTTCTTTATAGGCATTTAGTTCAGAAATTACAAAATCATCAGGGGCACATGCAGTGTATTCATCAAAAACATAGTCATTGTTGACTGCAGAAGATGCATCACTTGGTACAACTTCACTTTCACTTTGTTTCACATATTGATCATATGGGACAATATCGATATTACCCATATTTTCAACATTTGATTCAATAGTTTCAGTTGATAGTACTTTGTCATGCATCTGTTGCACATCAGCATCATCGTATAGTTTTAATACCTCTGAGATGAGTTTGTCTTTGGATGAGCCAGTTTGTGGTGAAGAAGATACCTTGGGAGAAACCATTGGAGAAATGCTAGCCATAAAAATTGTGTGTGCAGTAGGTCCATCATCCACATCAGAGTCGTATGCATCACAATCAGCGACTTGAAAGGCATTCTGATGATTGTGACCTATCTCCTGAATAGGCTGCTCATCCACATCTGCATCATAGGTCTTGGCATTGCCCTCAGCTAGAAACAGCAATTCCTCTTCATCCAAAACAGCACCATTATCCTGAGCTTGTACAAGCAGCATCTTATCTCTGAAGTAATCAGCATTCTGTGGACGCTTTGGAGATGTGCAGTTCCTTGCAATATGTCCCTCATCACCATAGTTATAACATTTGATCGGCTTAGCTTGACCTTGATTACCATTCCTTCCTCGATTCTGATTACCAACATAACCTCTACCAGCTCCACCTCTTCCCTGATCATACTGTCTTTCCTGAACTGGTTGCACCACGATCCTCCCATCTTTAACAGTAGCTTGATTGTGTGGGTTAGATGTTGTTCTGAGGTTGTTGTTGGTTTGTGGGAGAGAATTCATGTTTTGACTAATCAGAAGAGCTAGTTGATTAATGAAGTTACCCACGTGTGCATCAGCATCAGCTTGTTTGAACATAGGATCAGGAATGAGTTTGTGATTACCATTACCCAAGGGTATGACTTGTGAGGCTTTGGTTGTGATTCCGATGTTTGAGTAGAAGGCAGTTGAGTCATTAGACGAGCTTGACTCTCCCTGGTTGGTTTTAAACTGATTAAGAATCATTTTTTCAAACATAGCATGTCTCTCATTCTGAAGGAGGAAGGCATAGAGTTACTCATAGTTTGTATTCTTCAATCCTTTAGTGAGCTTCACAGAGGTGACAAACTTGTGCCATTCGGGATTCATGTTGTTCACAAATTTTGAGTTCAGCTAAATGTTAGGCATAGTCATTCTGATGTTCCTCATATCATTCACCAACTTATGAAATCTCACATAGTACTCATAGACACTCTCATCTGGTTTCATCTTGAAGTGTTCAAATTCGTCATTGAGTTGTGATTCTCTGTCTTCCATAGTTAATTCAGAACCTGAAAGAAGCATCTTGACATTATCCCATACTGCCTTTGCTTCGGTGTTGTGATTGATCAGCTTGTAGATGTCTTTAGGAAGACCTTGAAGAACAATGTTAGAAGCCCTGATGTCTACATCGAATCTCTTTTTCTCCTTATCATCAAGCTCATCATACATTTTTGGTCTGTCCATTCCGTAAATAGGAGTTCCATCTTCATTAGTATCAAGTATATCTCTAGTCGTCTCAACTCGATACGGTCCTTCATCAATGGATTTCAGAATGTTGACACCATTTTCCTTTCCAAGACAGTACAATCTGATTCGTTGAGCCCAAGAATCGTAGTCAGTTCTGTCAAGCATGGGTGGACGAGTATCTGAACCAGCTGCTTGAACATCCTCGGCAACAGTGGAGATGATAGTAGAAACGTTGGTAGACATGTTAACAGATTATACGAGATTTTATAACTCTATGATTAAACCGGGGAATAGATTCTTTCACGGGATTTTACTAAATCAAGAGAAAACCGTAAAAAATCACCCAAGTCGCTAGAAGATAATGCACCAAGTCGCTAACACCTAATTCGCTATACCACCAAGTTGCTACAGTCCCAAGTCGCTAAACAAATGCAAGTCGCTAAGTAGTAACTCGCTAAGCCTCAAGTCGCTAGCAAAATTTTGACAGCAATTCGCTAGACAAGTCGCTAAAGATTCAAGTCGCTAAAGAGCAACTCGCTTCAGACCAAGTCGCTAACACCAAATCGCTACCCGTAGTGGAGAGTCCACTACTTGTACTGTTAGTCGCTAGGCCTAAGTCGATGGCTCCAAAACTGTAACTCGCTACAAAATTGCAAAGCAAGTCGCTACTAAGAAACAACTCCGTAGGTCAAGTCGCTAGCATGAAAAACAACATAAAAATCACTTTTCAATCCAAAAACAACCCAACCAAGATGATTCAAGCTTACCAAATGAAAACCTAAACACTTGTGATGATTCTAAACATAAAAGTACTAACAAAAACCAAGCTTTAACACAAGAAATCAACCAAATGATGCACAAACCACTAAACTTTTTCAAACTCAAAAACCACCTAAAAACCACTAAAAATCCAAAGATGTGCAAGATATGATCTAACCATGGCTCTTGATACCAATTGTAAGATATTAGTTTTCACATACACATCAAACCATAACACAAAGTGGCGTATGAATGGAATTCTAGAGAGAGAAAGTTAGAGGTTTAGGGAACTTAGTGAGAGAAAGTGAAAGATATTATTATGAGCTCCAACTCTCTACCTTGGGAGGTAGAGAGTATTTATAGTCTTACATAAAACGCCACACATCGGGCTGTGGATCAGGCATACAGTGGGTAAAGACCCGTCCGTCCTCCACGGTGTTACTTAACTAAATACTACTTAACTTAAAAGAACTACGACTACGAGCTTTCTAACGATTACATATACTTGAGGTGACCGACTCTTTAATACCTAGAATTTCTAATTCCTAACATAAACGTCCTAGAGACGATGAAGATAAGGATCAGGATAAGAATGATGAAGCTAAACGTCAGAAGAAGTCTGGTGAATCATCTTCTATGTTACCTCCTCTCCAACGGACTCCTACTCAACAAAGGTCTCCTCCCCGTTCTTCTACTGATAAACCTCAGGATTCTGAGTTACCGCCCGAGACTCAGAAAACCGGTGATCACTTTGAGTATACGGGTGGTGACGATGAAGAAGTCCGTGAGCCCCTAAAACAACCCGCCTCTCCCAAACAAGTTCAGAAACCAGAATCCTCATCTAGGCCTAAGAAACAGAAGAAGAAGGCGCCCAAAACTGACGTCGTATCATGGCTAGATGAAGATACAACAGAGGAATTTGAATGGTTTTCTACACTTGTCAACTCAACTCCCTACCCTGAAGAAGGTCAAGATTTGGTAGACGGAAATACATTGGAGCATGCTAAAATTCTGCAAGAAAAGTTCCATGTGAAGAAGATGACGAAATCCGAGTTGAGGCGAATCAAGAATGAAGCTTTTCAACTGTGGAAAGATAGCTCATAAAGTGCCATCGAGGTCGAATATCACCTTGAAAACATTGCTCGAGCTATGTCTAACAACATGGATTGGCTCAACCCAGAAGTAAACATCGACTTCACAAAACGGGACAACCCTCCATACTACACCGACTGGTCAAAACCTCTACCAACAATTGGCCAACCAAATGAACCTAGGATTCCATTCAGATATTTCTTCAACAAAGACTTGGAATTTCTTCTACACGGTGGCGATGGATCAAGGAAATACGCTACATCTTTGACACTTCCATTTCCAGCAGCCATATACTTTAACTGCATAGCTATCGAGGAAAGAGCTAATCACTTGTTCTCCAACAAAGTGGAAGCTTACGACCGAGATGCAATGTACGGGATTCATCATTGGCCTGAACGCCGAAGAATCTACTACAGAAGCTGCCAGGTTCAGAAGTCTCAACATGCAGTGTTCAGTACTAAGGATATCGTTGCCATCAAACACGTTGATCTTTTGACCAAATGAGACTACACTTTTCTCAAGAAGATTGTGGTCAAAAGGCAAGATGAACGGATTATGCATTCTCTGAAGCTGACTTCGAGAATTTGTCTATCAACGACATTGAAGACATGTACCTTGCCAAAGTACAGGGTCGCATGAGGCAATTTTCAACCGAATTACAACGTGAATTCATCAAGTCACTACTCATCTTCATCAGACGCATAGTCATCAAGGAACGTGTAGAAGATCTTCAGCTGGCAGTTGAATCCTATCAGACCCGTGTCAACTTCACACCACCTCAGCTAGATCTTCCCGACATCAACCAGCTCTCACAATATTCACTCATCAGCAAACCTTTCGGCGTCGTTTACCGTAGTGAACTACAAAGAAATTTCTTAATGGCGTGTAGTGAACTTCACAAGTTTGGGGATCACACTTTGAAGATGGTTAGGGACGGATTGGCCTATCGGTTGAAGGACATACGTCACAAGATTGGGTCTCCTAAGCGATGGAATTCTCAGGATCGAAGGGATGTGAGGAGGATCATCAAAATGATTGATGAAAGGTTGAATAGAAGGGATCAGTTCAGAACAATGGAAAGCTTTGTTGGTGGTCAACCCAGGATTAACATCACCGGCTATCAACGCCCTGTTCGCACTCTTGGCAACATCACTGGACTTCCTGGTACCCCTTGAATTGTTTCCTTCATTATTACATTTGGATGTGTGATTATATATGTCGATGGCTTGTGCACACATTACAGTGTACAACCCGTAACTGTCAAGAAAGGGCCCTGTGGTACGCTTCAGTGCCACAATCCTTATAAAAGAAGCGAAAGCTTCTTACTTTTGAGTAAAACCTATCAAACCTTTCATTTTTCAAGGTTTTGCTCAAAAGGACAAGTACTTCCCCGTATGTTTTTTCAAAACCTCAACCGTTTATATCACTAGTTGAAGGGGAGTATTTGAATTAAAACTTTGTTCACAAATTGTTTATAGTGGTCATCTTCCCGCAACACTCGAAATGGTCATATTTATTCTCAACTTTTCAAAAATAACATTTTATATGCCATTTTTGAGGGGGAGAAAATTATGTGATAAGAAATATGTTGTGTAAATGCAAATGAATCTTTGTGTAATAGACTTAACCTACGAATTGACGGTACTAAACTGTTAGTAACTCGAAAAGACTTGTCCTGGACGGGTAATAATTTCAAGCTAGTTCGCTAGTAATGTAAACGTGTCTCGCAAAGGACTTGTCCGAGTAGAATGTACCATTCGAGAAACTCTTGGTAGACATGAACTCTGACGGGTTTGACAACCTTTCGAGGTTTGTTTACACCTTCAAGGTAGTTATTAGAGCTAGTTGTCACCTAAAAGCTGACAATGTAACTCTTTAACTATGCAATGTAACCGTGTCTCGCGGGGGATTGTCTATCTTGAGTGGATCAATTCAAAAAAGTGCGCGCTCTTTCCTCACTGTGCAAATAACCATTAAAACTCTTAAGCACATGTGGAGGGGGAGTATTTATGCAAAATCCTATCTCAACAGTGGTTCAAAATGTTTTTAATTAACAAACACTGTGAGAGATTTTTCAAGTAAATGGTTTTATGGCAACATAGGTTAGTCATGGAGTGATAAGGTGACTAAGGTTAGGAATAACCATCCTATGATCCGCCAGAGCCGGAGGGATCTACCCAAGGACATCACAAATAGTTAGTACTTAGAAGTCCTTAGGTATGATTATAAAAAGGAGTAAATGAGAAATGGAGAAAGAATTAAAAAGGAGTTGAAGAATTAAAAAGAAATGCAAAGAAAAGGGTGAAAAGAAATAGCCCTCCAAATTATTCAACTTAGGGCAGACACCGGGTTCAATTCATATGCTAGTGGTTGTCACTTAGTGACGCCGGTATTGAAGATTAAAAGTCGTCATGGACCCAGTGACGCAGGCACTAAACCTTCTTAGCCACTCAAGTTTCTCTCAACATAAGCTTGTTTCATTCTCACAGGGAACCCTACGTAAACTATTGGCTTTCTCTTAGAGATCGCTGGTATTGAAGAAGGAGACCCTCTCCCTAGTCTTCGCTCAGGAAAACCAAAACGCACTATTGAGTCTAGAGCCACGAGATTCATCAAAAGATCTCTTAGGAACACTTGACATTTCATCACTTGTTGATCACCAAATAAGATCATCAGTGGTTCATATCGAGTCCTTCACAGATCTTAGCAATCTGTCGAGAACATTTATGAGAGGTTCACAACTGTGATCCTCAGTGATTGAATGGAAACTCCTGCCAGGGTCAACATCAAACAGCCCTGACAGCAGGTCACTTCGGTAACTCCCCGTGGATTACGCTTAGTGTGTCTCAAACGGTCTACAGTCGTGAGGTGACGCTTCGGTGTACCTCAGCGACTCATCTGAACTGTAGATGTACTTCGGTACATCGCGTTATCTCACTTGTGAGACTCCAGTTCAGGAACGGCCTTTGTAAGAATTAGAGATGTGTTTTCACACTATGCTGTTAACACTCTCGAAGTTCAAACTTGTAAGTGCCGGAATCTGCTTATTACTAACCGTTTGAAATGTTTTCTTCTTATGGAAGCTCCGGAGCGGGATGATCGTGCTGATTCTTCTGATGCTCACGCCAACATCATCACTAATGGAAGTTCTATCCTAAAGCAACACAACAGTCAGAATGATTCTTCGTCAAATCAAAGAATCTACAAAGTTAAAAGACTTAGAGAACTTCATCAGTACTGAATTCCAACGTCAAAGAGCGTGTGAGCATGTTGAAGAATGACGTGGAGACATTGTAGCAGCGAAGCAGACCTGAGGCAGATTTGATGCAGACAACAACATACTATCACTTTCATCACAAAGAACAATGATCAAAGAACAAAGTTAAAAATGACGTCAAAGCATAACCGTTCAAAGAAGACAATTTCTCTACACTGGGGAGATTGTTCGAATCAAGGCAATTCTTCTCACAAGAAAGAAGAATGTCAGAAGACGTCAGAGCTACTATTACATCAACGCCTTCACCGTTCATTACCAACACTTGTGGGGGAGATTGTTGGAATCACTCCTAAACTATAATTCAAGTGTTAGTCATTTTTATGTAATAGGTAGCTTATTATGGCCTTTATGTTTGATGTTAGCCTTAAGCTTATGTAGAAGGCCCATGAGCTTAGGCCCAAGTCCATTAAAGAAAGGATGGAAACTAGGAGTGTTGCCCTAGCTTTTCTCCTATAAATACCTTATGTTAACTTTTTGAATGTCTTATGTTAATTATTTTCCGTATCATAATTAATAGATTCCAAATCTAGCATGCTATAGACCAAGGAATCAAGCGTATGACAGAAGATGCATCATTCTGATTACTCATAGCTTCATCTACTAGCATTCTTCTTTTAGACAAATTACCACCTTAAACCATACATGTTTTAGGAGGATCCCATAAGTTATATGTGTAAGTCCTACACTTATAACATGACATTCCAATTCACTTGTGATTATATATATAATCACATTTAGTCTCTTATCATTATATGATTATCATAATTTATTACGTGAATATAATCACATAAAATCAATGTGTAATCATTTTACACAATCGAAATATGTCCAACTTAACAAATGGACTATAGCTCACATTAGATGACAATCACACCATTCAAGTTAGTTACATAAACCAACGTAATTCGTTGTCATCTATATCTGTGTTCTTTCTTGACATTTCACAATGTCCTACACGGTTATATTCAACACATAGTCATTTCTTACATATGACAAACCGTTCGATTATTAGCAATATGAGTTATAACAAGTCTTGATGATTATTCATCTTTCTAGAATAACAAGTAATTTGATTATTCGCAATAATATTCACAACAGAATATTTGCAACATCCAAACTTTCAATACTTGCTACAAAATCGAGCGACTTGTTTATTTTCATGTTAAAAATCAGTTGCAAAGTGCTAAACAAAACCGCACCAAACAACCTTAAATATGCACTAATTTGCCACGTTACGCTAAGTATGCCGCACACATACACGATATTATGTGTCTTCAAACCTTTCATTATATCATTGCCCACATAGAGCTTCTTCTCGGTCTCAAACCAAGATTAATTAATGAAGGAATAGTCATCAGTTCAAAAAAAATACAAACGTGATTAAGTCATTACTGTAATAAGGCAAGCCACACTGATCACCTAAACCATGACAATTTGGCAATCACAATGTTGGCCTCAAAGGATGGCAACAATTTTAACGTCGTTTTTCCTTAGCACTAAATACACCATAATGTGTATTAATTAAGTAAAGTCACTGTATGAAGTAATAATTCTTCATTAACGACATTGTGTCTATAGACACATCAATCTATGATTCAACAACATATGCGATCAACACAAAATAATAAGAAACTTTTTTCTAACATGAACCACAAGTGTTTTAATCACAACTTTCAATGCTTAAAGCAATCAAACACAAATATAGTAGCACACGTTTCAAAATTTTCATTGGAAGCAAAGACCCATTTGAAATAAGATAGTGCCCAAAGACCACTCTCGTACCAAAATAACAATGTGATTAATCATCTCAACCATTAAAATCAAATTTTTTTTTCAAAAATTAATTTTAATGTCTTAGCTACACACTTACTCATTCATTTACTATGCAAAATAGTCATTTTTTCTCACGCTTAAAAAACTGGGACAACAAGCATTTTTTTATTATTTTTTTTTTGGAGTTCAAATACCACCATAATCACACTACAAGAACGAGTTTAAACCCGATATCCCGTCATGAAACCCTTACTAGTTACACAAACTAGCACCACAAGGTTTCAACCAAAATGCTTTATAAAACATTTCCAAGCAACGGAAGTATCATCCACCCATGAAACGAAACTAGTATTAAGTGGTCACATAATCAAATGAAGCATTAGTACGGTCTCACAATCATACAATAATAGTGATCGACTTGATTATTTCATGTTACACATTAATATACAAAACCAAACCGTTCCTTTTCCGTAATACCACACATGTAAATATGTAATCATTGAACAATAGTCATCAATATTAATAAAAGATAAAAGTTCAACAAATAAACTACGAATGTGCATAAATACTTCCTTATTACTTACCTCTTATTTTGGATATTTTAGTTCAATGAGTTAACTGATTACTCAAGTAGACACATAAGTAGAACATTCTAGTTTACCATATTGTCTACATGTTTTATTTGAACACAAATTCCGACAATTGTAGTTCCTGGTTAGCACAACATCTTCAAAGGCAATGTAAATAGGTAGATCAAAACAAATTCGATAATATCATTATTTCCATTTAATTTTTTCCTTAAACACCATACCAAAACTGTCCAAGCAATATATACTCAATTACTCACATATGACCGTCATTATCATTAATATTTAAATTCCATTAAGGAAAAGTTAACTATGCAAGAAACCTTTGCCAAACCAGAAATGTTTAGCCCAAGGTTGTCAAGATCGGGATCCTACCCAGGATAGTTTTTATCTTTGCAAGATCGTGATCGTAAGAACGGATCGGGATCTTAAGATCCTACTCTAATGTTATTTCTTAATAGTTTATGTAATTTTAGACAAATCTACAAATTCTAATACATTATAACCACAAAATACTATGAATGTTTCATATAAATGTTGTCATAAATTATGATTATAAAATGTTTAAAAAGATTAACATGTTGTTTTTTGAATTCTACAAACAAACAACCCATAAATTTGTAGTTTTTTAGTTTGTAATCAGAGAAGAGTAAGATCGGATCGGATTAGATCGTAAGATCGTATGGTCAAGATCGGGATCCTATAAGATCTTAAGCTTGCAAAGATCCTATGTAGGATCCGGGTCGTTTTTGCTTTACAGTATCGTAAAATCGTAAGATTCTAAGAACAGGATCGGGATCCTGACAACCATGGTTTAGCCAAAGTCATTCATTAAACTGACAAATATATATCTTCTTGTTTACCATTCCCCACTTCAATGACTACTTAAGATTGTTATAGAACCATGCAATAAAACTGTTACATTTGGTCCATGTCTATTTTTACCAAATAAAATAAGATTGACCAAACCTCTAATATAATAACTGGTAGTTTGAATATCATCAAAAAACAGTTTAATGTAGTAATCACAAACAGATAGTCACCATTTACCAACACATCCATTAAACTAGTACTATAACATGTTTACTAAAAGCATGCATATAGTTACATGAATCCTAGCGAAACACATTCGAAACACAGTTCTTTATAAATGCTTTTCACTGTTTTAGATTTAATTATGGCATTTAACATTTGTCTCTTATAACAGAAACGAAAATTGAGTCTGTCTTAAGATTGTTGTATATATTAAGTGTATTGCTATTAGAGACA
>BPTQ01000009.1:77851706-77895501 GCA_019973895.1 Chrysanthemum seticuspe | reverse complement strand
TCTCAGTTTGTTTGGGTTTATCCTTTAATTCAGAAATCTGATGTTTTGTCTAAACTTGTATTATTTCGTAACTATGTTCGCACTCAGTTTAAGTGTGAAATCAAGTCCTTTCAGTGTGATCATGGAGGCGAGTTTGACAACCGGAGCTTACATAAACTTTTTGCCGACAATGGCATCCAGTTTCGTTTTTCATGCCCCCAAACATCTCAACAAAATGGCAAGTCGGAACGGATGATTCGCACCATCAACAATCTCATTCGAACCTTACATTTTCAAGCCAACCTACCACCAACATTTTGGGTTGAAGCTCTCAACATGGCTGTTCATTTACTCAATATCTTACCCTCAACTGCCATTGCCAACGACACCCCTTATACCAGACTGTTTGGCCAAAACCCGGACTATAGCCTCTTACGTACATTTGGCTGCTTATGTTACCCCCACTTATATCCTAACCATAAACTTGAACCACGCGCTACACCCTCTATTTATTTGGGACAAGCTTCACACCATCGAGGGTATCGTTGCCTCGAATTAAACACTGGTAAAATCATCATCTCTCGTCATGTCACATTTGATGAAACTGTTTTTCCATATGGCACTCCTAAAACACCATCAGCACCTAACTACAACTTCTTGGATGACTCACCCGATATCAATCCTCCATCCATTCCATCTGCACCTGTTGTGCAACCCATCGTACATCAACCCACAAACGAGCCAACAACACCATTTCCTATCAGCCCCAATACGGCCCCACATGAGGCATACCATGAACCATCACCATCCCCATCACCACCCGCCACCCAACAACATACACCTTCTACGGATCAAAACCAACACATTATTCCAGATCCACCTCACAACCCAAACCCTGTCTCTACTCATTCCATGGTCACACGATTTCGGGTCGGGACTAATCGTCCCACTACGCGTCTCAACATGCATGTGTCTTCTGTCTCACCCTTACCAAAAACTTATAGTGATGCGTTTACTGATCCAAATTGGCAAAGTGCTATGCGTGATGAATATATTGCTCTTATTAAGAACGGAACTTGGACCCTTGTGCCCCGTCCCACTGCTACCAACATTATTCGTTGTATGTGGCTTTTTCGCCATAAATATTTGGCTGATGGTACTCTTAGTCGATACAAGGCTCGTCTTGTGGCAAACGGTAGTAACCAATTAGAGGGAGTTGATGTTGATGAGACCTTTAGTCCGGTGGTTAAACCGGGCACTATTCGGACTGTACTGAGTCTAGCCACTTCTCGACACTGGCCAATTCATCAGCTTGATGTCAAGAATGCTTTCTTGCATGGTGATTTATCTGAGACAGTCTATATGCATCAGCCTCCGGGGTTTCGGGATCCTGTACATCCTGATTATGTATGTTTATTGCAGCGTTCTTTGTATGGGCTCAAACAGGCCCCTAGGGCTTGGTTTCAGCGGTTTGCATCTTACATTACTCGGGTTGGATTTCATCATAGTCGTTGTGATTCATCCTTATTTATTTACAGAAAGGGGACAGATACTGCTTATCTGTTATTATATGTTGATGATATTGTACTTACTGCTTCCTCCGAGACTTTGTTGCAGCAGATCATTCGCTCATTACATCAGGAGTTTTCTATGACAGATCTGGGTCCACTCAACTATTTTCTGGGTATCTCTGTTACTCGTGATTCTTCTGGGTTGTTTTTATCTCAGAAGAAATATGCCATTGAGGTTTTGGAGAGGGCTCATATGGTTAATTGCAATCCTTGTCGGACTCCTATTGATACTGAGTCTAAATTGGGGGATGAAGGTGATCCTGTATCTGATCCGACTTTATATCAAACAACAATCGACTAATAAAAGTCAATGCAACATATCAATCAGTTCATATAAGGTATGGAAATAATGTGTTCATCAAACTATAATCATCTAAACCTAACAATCACATCCTAGAAACCTAGTCCTTCAACATAGGCAATTATATATTATAATTAAGCACGTAGGATAATTAAGAAAGTCCGTTAGATGATGTAAATTTGAATAACATTATCCCCTCAATCAATGACTCATTTTCTAAAAGGTTTTAAAAGCGCTGAAATCATTGATTGAGTTTTTGAAATTTTATGAAAACATGATTCTGATTTATTTTCAAGCAACTCATTTACCACCATTTTAGAAAACAGCAAATATTTTTCTGAAGAATTTTTAGACGGAAAAATATTTGTGTAGGAACAGCAGTCCTTCGACATACTTTCCTCAAATTTGTTTTTAGGATAAGTGCACGAAATATTTGAAAAATGGTTTAGCGTATCACTTTCCTTTCTTGAAGAGCGGGTTGCTATCTGAAATAATAGCAAACCATAGTTTAAGCACGGGTCACAGTCTGAAATAACTGCAAGCCATTATTTGAAGCCCGGGTTACAGTTTGAAATATCTGTAAGCCATTAATTTGAGACATGTTTTGGAAAAGAATATTTACACCTCCTGCTCGAACTTCATCTATGGTCCCGTGCCATTATTGAATGACATTTCTATGACCGCAGATGTTATCGATACCAGAAGACATGTCTTTGAAAAACAATATTTTTGGTATTTTTCAAATTTTTTTATTTTTATGGGCTTTTGTTGGTTTTATATTTTTCTATTTTTTTTGTTGGTTTTATATTTTTGTATTTTGTTTTCTGATAAATATTTACAAAGATAGAATAGATGATATAGTTAAAGAAGATGATGATACGAGTACCGAGATAAGGATATCGAGCAGCCCCGTTGTAGAAGATAGAAGTCATCATCTCTTAAACATTCACCACCAAAGCTTCCGAGGCTCCAGAATAGAAGAAAGAACATGAGCCTTTGAGAAAGAGAGACATTGGCAGCTTCCCCCCAAACCGAAAATCCATTAGAAGAGCAGATTCGAAGCTCTATTTCAAGCTTGCCTTAGCTAGGCGTACAGAGAAGCACACCATTATCATAAATCCCGCTGCTCCTTTTAAGAATGATAATCGAGATTCTCCATTTGGGGTTATATCATCCAATAGAACAGGAACATATCATCCCACTCATAAATAATCTTCTCAAATTTCATAACCATTGAAGTCTGAAGCGATCCATTCCAAAAGGTGTCAAGAGAACAATTCCCCCAAGTAGTTGAATTGATGTAGTCAGTCTCTTTGTATAATGCTCAAGAACTCTCCCAAATACACATCATGAGGGGAATGAAAACACCTCCCCATGTTCACATTTTTCTTCCCGGATGATCGTGTATGAAGCTCAAGAACCCGAAGTACATCAATACCCAAGAGCTCTCCCGAATACACATCATGAGGGGAATGAAAACACCTCCCCATGTTTACATTTTTCTTCGCTGATGATCGTGTATGAAGCTCAAGTATCCGAAGTATACCAATACACAAGGAACGAATAACTGATAACATTGAAGAAGCAGGCCAAGTCACTGATTATCTCTGCGGGTGACAATCTTTGCGGATGTCAACTCCGGAACAAGTGATTATATCTCTGAATCACTGATTAAGCACTCAAGTGAAACAGCTGAGCATCCCTAATGTACACAATCTCTCTCCCCTGATCATTGCGATACCATCAAAATCACCACACACTAGTGTACCTCTTTTATCTTCAGAAACTTTCTCTAACATCACTTCCCCCACGTAGATGAAATACTAACACTAAACGCCTTGATGAGTAAAACCTTGAGTTTCTCTGCGGTCATGACATTTGTTTTCCCGGGATATCTTCAATCACTTAGAAGAATTAAGTTCATCAAGTTTACTCGTCATGAGTCAAACCTTGAGTTTCTCTGCGGTAATAACATTTGTCTTCCCGGGGTATCTTCAATTACTTAGAAGTATTAAGTTCATCAAGTTTACTCACGTTTAGGTGCTTATCTCCTTACTCCTTGCTGGTTTTTGACACTTCACAATCAACAACTCTTTGTAAGTCCGTATACTAGAAATATTTTGAGAAGAACATCATTAGCTCAGATGTATCTGTGAGAGTCAACTTGCTGAAGAATAACGTGAGCAAGTCTAATTAGGGATTAAATTTGGCATTTCAAACTCCCCCAATTAGTGCTCTCCTCTAAACTGACAATCTGTTTGATAAATGCCCAGGATAGGAAGAAGTCTTTTGATAATCACATGCAACTCGTCTTTTAGTCTTCTAATCATACAACAGAAAATGTAGAACCGACTGTAGACTCGACCTTCTTCTAGATTGTCCAGTTGGGGAATAAATAGTTAACATCTTCAACTCACACCAAAAAAGCATCCCACCAAAAAGCATCCCAATTAACTTACATCTTGCAAATCCCCTTAACTAAAATCCCTCCCAATCAAACAAGAACAGAAAGATGTTCATCAAGGAAATCAACAATCAGCCCGCAATGAACACACAAGATGGTAACACCAAACTACCAATCACATCAAACAAGAATAGAGAGATTGTTCGGAATCATCATGTTGATGTATACGTAAAGCATTAACTGGAAGCACTTTGTCGGTAAACTCATCAATCCAAGTGAAGATGTCAACCAACGGCTCTTAGAAGAGAAAAACTCCATGTGAAGATGACCCGATAAGAAGAAGCTCGGTTCTTACATGAGTTTAGAGCCGTATGACCATTTATATTCTCAAATGTCAATCAACAATGCAAAAAATTCACACTTCTTCTTCCCCTCAAGAATTGCATACGGAGATGCCATTCTTGACTAAATAAGTGAAATCATCCAAATGTTCTATTCACACTTCTCTCCCGCACAATCAGCACATGATGTCGCCATCTTCATTATAATTGAGCAAGTGGAATGAGAAAACAATCAGTGGTAGCCCGGTTCACTTGATGACTGAAGCGCATGGAAAAAGTATGAAGCATGTTGATGAGAATGGTCATTAGTGAGAAGATTTCTCTTCTTCAGAAGATAAAGCGCACTGAAGCGTACACTTTTCTTTTCTTTGAGGAACGAGGCATGAACTGTTGTGTTCATACGTCATAAGAAGATTTCTCTTCTGCAGAAGATAAAGCGCACTGAAGCGTACACTTTTCTTTTCTTTAGAGAACGAGGCATGAACTGTTGTGTTCATACGTCATAATCTCTCTCTTTTCAGCTCTCTTGGCAAGACATGTAATCATCCCATTATCATTCAGTAGGCTCTTTGTGCTGTGACAGCTGATGGAGAAAACCCAATATGATGAATTTGACCCTGAAGTAAAACAACCCGAACTCGTGACTTAAACTTGCACATATGTAACAAAGAGCTGTGCCGATTTCCATTAGCATCTCTAAGTACTCTCTATGTACTCTATACTCTTCAACCAACCAACCATCAAGTATAAGACGTACAACACCTCTTGAAAATCCACAATTGAATGTGACACTGAGCACTACAACGTAACTCCTTAAAGTGATAGTTATTTTGTGGTGGTAAGAGCCCAATTCCCCCAAGTGGTAAAAGAAAAGGTAAAAGACACCCAACAATAACTAGATTTCCAAGTCTTCGTTTTTGATAATAAGCTCGAACAAGGATCATGAAGAATCTTCATCCAACCATCCCCAATACCTTCAGATACTAAGTACACTTGCCCGTGATGTTTCACTTCAACCTCAAATAAATAATAGTGAATTGACCCCGTTGTCACATCTTCTAGTTAAGAGCTCAAATCTAGCCTCATTTAACGTTATAAGTGAACTCTGATAATGGTTTCATCCCGACCATGGTTAAAAGCACATACCCCGTAAAACCATGTAATAACCAAACTGCCATGACGAATATCCAAACACACATCCAATTTATGAAGTACACCCTTTATATCCCTTCTTCGAAGTGGAACCCATAGCACCAGAATCAGATAAGATCCAGAATTACACTTTCCCTTTCTCTAGGATGAATCAATCATAACGGGATTTTACAATTCTATAGTTTAAACCGAGAAACAGATTCTTTCGCGGGATTTTACAAAACCAAGAATAAACCGTAAGATAGATTCGGAAATGCACTTTACTATTACCAGGATGTTTCCATTGTCACGGGATTTTACAAGTCTCTGATTTAAACCGAGAAATAGGTTCTTTCGCGGGATTTTACAAAATCAAGACAAAACCGTAAACAATGTCAGGTTGAATGTGTTATGACAACTTTGGTTTCGGTGAATAACTGTTTTAGGGGAACATGCAGCGGTTCATTATCCAACATCATCAATATCAACAACCATCCAATAAACACTTTGGTAAACACATCATTCACGCATTCTGTCGGCTGTTGCTGTGACCACTTAGAGAAGTAAACCCGATATGTCAAACTTGATCATGAAGTAAAATTCCCCAGATTTGTTACTAAAGCTTGTACTAATCCTTGTGAAAAGAAATGGTGTACCCAATGTACAAAACCTCTTGACATATCCTCAACTGCGTGAGACACCAAAGTGATAGCTACGTTGTGGGTTAAGCGAGAAAGGAATCACAACCGTAACTAAATAGCCAAGTCTTTATCACCCTCTATAAATGCCCAAACAAGTCATCTTCGCGGAAGGGTAGAAAGAAAGAAGACGAAAGAAGTAAACACGCCCGGAAAACCACACTTCAAATTCAAATGAGAAGTACCGACCAAACAACCCCGTAGTCAGTTTTGTTCAACAACCAATTCAAGCCGAGACATAATATAATCCGTGAGAGTGCATACACCAAAGTATCAAACCCCATAACCCATCGAATCAAATCACATCATACACCAAAATCTCATTATCAAATCTCATGATCTACGATCAAATTAAGTGAAGCCCATCAGTCCTTCATTCACTATATAATTTCAAGCCTGGTTCAAATAAATATTCAACCCTATCCGGTCACTGTAAATTTCTTGCAATGATCATCTTATACATTCAGATATCTTTGACATATAACAAATTGCAAAGATTTTGACCCGATCCCCAAGTCCAATTAAAAGCATTTGAATCGACACTTCAATACCAAGTCAATGATACCGGATAGGAACCATGATAAAAAATTGATAACACAAGCCGTGAATTTATGTATCCTACGTGAAATTTGATCATACCCAAAATATACCACTCTTTTTCAATATTAAAAACCTTGTATCCAATGTTCAAAAGGAATTCTCGGAAAGCAATATTGTTAAACGAATATAACCCAAGTCCTTCAATCATATTGGGTTAATATACCGAATTTATGTTTTGTTTCAATCTGTTAAACGAACCCAGACCATCAGCCCAATAGTATAGAACCCAAGTCCAATCCGAATATAAGTCTACACTCAAAAGTATTACTCGCTTCAGTTAAACAAAACAAAACCCGATCCTTAACCACAAAGCCCTAAAATTTCGGGTATAAAATACTCCTTAACTCTCACTTGCCCTAAAATTACCCTAATCTCACTCCTCAATTTAGTCCGCCTCTCTCCTTTACCTTAAACACAAAAAAATTCGCCTCCATCTTCATCAGTACGCAGCATTAAAAAAAAACCCATCTACACAATTAAATCATCATTTTCTAATAACATCACATAGCAGCAGACATATAAGTCCTTAGATATTGATCACTACGAACAAGGCCACAGGGATGGCTAGACCTATTTATACGACTTAGCCACAGGGATGGTATGAGGTGTAGGGCACGGCTTCAAGATCAAAGAATGGTCTCAGGTAGGTATTAAATGTGTAAAGACGTTTTGTTTATATTTCTAATTAAACGAATCAAGGGATGAGGCTAACATTCTTGTTATAACTCATATCTTTTAAATTCGTATATTATCACAATTTTGAGATGAATGATGAGATTGATTCAATTGAGACAATCTTTAAGAGATTGCAAAGAAAAATTGAAATTGAATCTGAGATCTTTCTTGTTATTAATTTAAGAGTCTTGAAAGAGCTAGAGGATATGGAGGATGAGTTTAGGTTAGTATAGCTTGGATGTTGTTTGGAGATGGGTCATGGACTGATGACTGAAGTCGTGGGTTATATGGTTGTTTATGGTGATGTGGTCGAGTCATTTTTGGTATTATGAACGTGAGGTCGTGGTCATATTATTCTCCTTCATCATTTCTGTCGAGACAAGTAACAAGTCACTACGAGGTCATGAGTCAAGTCGCTAGCATAGCAAGTCGCTAGGTCTTTTGAACCATACAAGTCGCTAGGTTTCTTTCATCATAAGTCGCTACTTCATTGAGTCAAGTCGCTAATCCAGATTAAGACACAAGTCGCTAGCTGTTTTCAAAGCAAGTCGCTAGGGTCATGAGTCAACTCGCTAGATAAGTCAAGTCGCTAGCCAACTCGCTACAGTTGTTGACTCAATAGTCAACAACTCACTACCAGGTACAAATCGCTAAATATAAGGTACAATGAACCTGGACACAAAGACAAGTCGCTAGTATGATTTTTGAAATTTTCCGATGAATTTTCCGACTAAGTTCCGACCAACTTCATGATAAACCCAGAAAAACATGACAAACTTCACAAATGACCCATTTTGACAGTTAACAATCAGACCAGATACAACAGTTATCTTGAAATAGACTCAAAAGGACTGTTTGGACAAAAAGAAAACTGATATCTTAGTTAAAAAATGTTATCAGATATATTGATATACCACATGGACCAAAATAAATGACCAGGACAAACATGTAACTATATGACATCTTTGACCAAAAATGAAGGATACAAAAACTGTTAAGAACAGTTGCCACGAATACCAATGAACACAAAAATGATCCGAACCACAAGGATAGAAACAGTATCAAACCATGATAAGAAAACCACACAAATCAACACAACACAAGAACCTTGGCTCTGGTACCAATTGTAGGATCGATATTTTATTGTGTTGATGATTCGGGTGGTCTTGGATGATCAAAATACATGTTTGCCATATTTAGAGAGAGAAAGATAGAGAGGGTGTTCTTGCTAGAGACTTGGTTCACAAATGTTGAATGTTAGATTATGAGAAGCACCACCCCTTCCATGGATGGAAGGGGTATTTATAGTTACAAACATACCGTCCTTCTATCGGACTGTGGATCAGGCATACAGTGGGTAAAGACCCGTCCTTCCTCCACGGTGTTACACTACACTAAACTATGCTACTAACTAACTAGTAAACTACTAAATAACGTAACTAATAACAAGTCTACGAGCTAACTTATGCTAGATAACATTTGGGGTGACCGACTCTTCACTTATGGAATTTCCAATTCCTAACAAGTTTTATCTACATAATTTACTTTCTTAACGGGCAAAGGCAAAGGCAAAGGCAAAGGCAAAGGCAAAGGCAAAGGCAAAGGCAAAGGCATGAGAATAAATTTTATAATAAACTTATATAGTGAATAATGAACTCAACATAAAAAGAATGGTTATCCGATAAATTATTGTATTTGTATCTTATGATTATTAATCTCGAGCCCTTAAATATATCTCAAATACATGTTTCATATCTCTTTCTCATAATTTTGTTCGGTAGTTGGGTTCTGAACTTTTTTTCTTTACTTTGGTTTATGTCATATGAAAATTAAACACCAATAACTTAATAAATTACACTCCTTAATTCATTAAACTACACTTAGGCTCTATGCTCACATTGACCCATTTCCTTTTAGTTTTATATTTTTCTATTAATTTAACTTGAGTGGACGAAATTGAATCACCTGTATCCCTTCCTTGAAAAAGTTAGGTAGAAGATTTCAGGTGCCATAATTTTATTATTCAAACTAAATTGATTAAGTAAGAAAATACCCGCACGTGTATCTTGTCTATGATCAGTTGGCAAACATAATCGCCGTCACTAATTAAGGTTTTTTGTTCAGACAATGAAACAACCACCCAAAACAAAGCTGTTAATTAAAAGAGTAAGAAATTACCAAATTGGTTGCCAATATCTGGTAATGTGAGCGACGAATAATGAGCGGTAGATGTATAAGAAGGCCGACCAAAATTAGTTGGCAGGTTAACTTAGGAACATACATTGTGTCTTGTTCCTTTAAACTTATCCCGAGATTACCGAAACCGACAAACAACCATGGCTTTGGTGTCATAGCTGCCTTTAATGTAATCAGTGACGGAGCCAGAATTTTTCAAGCGGATGGGCCAAAACAAACACAAAAGAGTACTAAACTTTAACTACTAACTAACCATAAATTATAATACTTAAAAAAAAAAGCAAACTTCACCTGAAACCAAATAAGAAATAGCAACCATGAGTAGCATGATATGATTACGTTTCCTGTTTATATTGTTTAATACATCACCTATCAATCTTCCGTGAGTTATTTTTAATTTGACGTCATATTTAATCCCTAATGATACTCTGGACAAACTTCTTTTTAAATTTCGGATGGGCCAAAAACAATACAAAGGAGTAAATAAGGTACAAATACATGCAACCACACCTATCAAGTAGCTTCGTCCCTGAACGTAATGGCTTGGTTTGCGCAATAAGTTTGATCTCTTCGTCACAGTCGTGATGGCATTGTTCCTGTAACAGCAAAAAATATACAAATAAGTCACGAAACACCAATATTTTATAGCGAAGAACTTACATGTTATGTATACTGTTAAGCAATTAACTACTCCTGAACTGAAATCGGGTTTAAGTATAGCTATACCAGTTGCGTATCCACGTGGCCTTGTTGCACTACCAACGTAGATTGGCTCAGAAGTATCGCCAACTTTTAATCTCTTTCGAACATCTTCAACACCTGCACCACTTACAGCAGGTGTAATTTTAACCTGACTTCGTAGATCCTGCGAGACAGAAAGGAAAAGGTAAACAATAATGAGCAAATGTACTAAAAAAACAAAATGAAATAGGTATTACGTGAAAAAAACTTATTTATTATTTATTTATTTATTATCAAACATATGACATAAATTAAGTGCTAATACCTTTCATTAAAAAGCACATGTTTGGCATCCTTTAAATATAAAAGCTTCAATCTACATAAAGTGATGACTCAAAGCTCATCCTATAACCTACTACACACCTTTCAATAATAAATTAATGTAGACATTAGCGAAAAGCTTTACATACTCAAGGGAAATACGGTAACATACATATAGAAAGAAGATGTACTCATTGTCATTTGTCAATGTTTGATCTTTTACACACAGAGTGTAAAAGTTAATGCAATCAAGACCGACTTGGTTAAGAACCTAAAATCAAGAAATCAAAACCAAGTAGAAAATGATTCATTGGAGGTAGCAATTTTAACCATTTATTTGGTGAATCCGGTCTAAGTGGTATCAATAAATAAACACGGGTAACGAATCAAAATAATAATAAATTTCATAAGTAGATGTATCCTCTGGAATCATTCGATTAGTAATGTAACAATATGATATTTATAATCATATTTAACACCATAATAATTTATCAAAATATTTATTCATGTGGGAGAAAATCTTAACCCAACCCGATCTATTGACCCATACAAATAAGTAGCCAAGTTGACCCAAACCATTTTTTGCCCGTTTACCCAACCCATCGGACTCACCCATTATTTTACCTTTACGATGTTTCATGCATTTTGTAAGCAAACTCTGATGTAAACTTGAATCATCCAAGTAGATACAAATTTTTCTAAGCGATGGTCTGCATGAAAAACTACCTTTTATGAAGAGATACTCGTTGCATGGATGCTGACAATATTTAATAGTGATTTCAATGTTTCTATATCACGATCTAGTTGTTGCTTCCATTATGTAAGTAGCACCTCATGATACCATGATTCTAAAAATATCAATTGAGGTCCATAAACACGGGTATGCATAAAAAATAACAACTTTACTTACCTGAGGGATTTGTATAGTTACTTTTTTTGGATCCAAACGAAGGTTTTAGCTCAAACACAGATGAGCCATATCAATGTAAATCATCTAGTCTAACATAAATTTCACACTAAATCAGTTCAACAAAAAATATGAATTGCAGTAAACACATGTCTATAGATACATACAAATATTTTGCCATTCTAACTTGGTCGTCATGATGTTTTTACATTTAGTCTTGAAGTAAACAAAAAGGGGTCTTTCAGATAAATTTACTTACATATGCTCATTAAGGGGTGCCAAATAATATGCAGTAAAACCTCATTAATGTTTCAATTTACTCACAAATACATTCACCCGTATATCGAAAATCCTTGTGGTCGTGTATGTCGTAATGTTAAGAGAGATCTTCTAGACTGATCTCTTGTAGATACCTAATGTCTTAAACTCGTGTTTCAACCACACTCATGACAAATGTTCTAAGCTTCATTTGTCGGTGTACCCTACAACATAATAATGAAAATAAATAATAGCCCGTACATACCTTGATTGAAGGTGAGTTAAGCTCGAGCCTAAAATTAATGTCTGAATAAGAACTCGACCATAAGCCACAGTTTGCAGCCTAAGTTCTCTATTACTCCCACTGAAAATGCGCAAATGCAAGATCCCACATTAGCTCTTATAGAATATTTCATCAACTTACACACCCCATTTTTTTACCAAGTCTTTATTTTGGACTACTTTTATCTTGTTGTTATAAGTTGTGGCAGCTGGTTGATTGAGCTACCGTAGACACAAAAACGACAGTAAAATCATAATACTAAAAAGATGATAACCTTTTTTTTAGATTAAATTTCTTATGTCAGGATGATTTTAACTTTTCACATTTTTGCAACTATAAGCCAATCCAAACAATGTATGCTATATTTTATTTTAATAAACTATAAGCTAATAAGCCTTTTTTTAGCTATTTCAAAAAACTTATCCAAACACCCTCTAAATCATATCTACCACACGCCTTCAACAATATATGTAACAAAATATGGATTAACACCAGAACTAAATTGAAGCCATGT
Source organism: Chrysanthemum seticuspe (assembly GCA_019973895.1). Lineage (NCBI taxonomy): Eukaryota > Viridiplantae > Streptophyta > Magnoliopsida > Asterales > Asteraceae > Chrysanthemum > Chrysanthemum seticuspe. The sequence continues at coordinate 77,882,641 of BPTQ01000009.1, read as the reverse complement.
CATCGTATTTAACACCAACATATGGATTAACACCAGAACTAAAATCACGACATCAATGTTTTAATGAAAGCAATAGCAATGGCCGAATAAGATTTGAACTAAATATATGTAACAGAATTTGGATACAGACAGTTTTCTTCCACAGGTGTTTAACTAAGTGTAGCCTGCATTCGTGATCAATTGTAACAAATAAAATAACTGCTTGTTCCGAGTTTGTGCGATGAGGTGCAATGGGTCAATACTTATCAACTACCAAATGCAGCCTCCATACTTATCAGTAACCAAATTTTATCAATTGCAGCCTGCATTTCCCAGATGAATAAAGACATAAAGAAAGAGGTTTTTTATGTATGTTTGGCACATTAAGCATAAGCAAGAACTGCACTTAGATTTACCATTCAAGTACTGACCAAAGAAGTAGGTTATTGTGCAGATTTCCTAGCGGCACCAATAAGAAGTAAAATACCAACCTGTAACTTTAACACCTGGTGTTTATTTAAACACTGTTAAAATTCGACATTGAGGTGAAAGAAAGTTATTGACGTCAAACAAAATCGACGTACTTATATATTAATGGAACGTTTGGGATTGCTAATTAAGATTGATAATATGGACTTTAAACAACAAATAAGCATTCTATCTCTCCTGCACCACATTTGGTTTTATGAGTTGACCTTACCGAGCTTCATACCCTTTTACTGTCTTTAAGCCACGATCCTTGTCACAAATAGTCCCCTTCTTAACTAACAATGGCACCTCAGGTTTAGTGAGTACAGAAGTAGGGGCCATTCTGGTACGATAGCAAGAAAAAAGTAAAAACTTATAGGCAATATTTAGAAGATGAACGTACACTAAGAACTTATGAGAAATATTTGGTTCCACAATCGTCGTTTCTCATTCAAGATCTTTATCAATCATCTTTGTACTTTCTTTCGGAAACACTTTTTTCTAATGATATGTTGAGCTCTAAACAGTTAACTAAAGTAACATTAAAGGTAATAGTTGAACTGAAACTTACTCGTTTCAGAACTCATCTGCATAAGATGGAAGTTACTCGAAGCAGGGATTTATTGACCACATTAGAGTCGGGCATACCCATGCCATCCATGGCATTCTTGTATTATTTTCATGTAACAGAAGCATACAAAGTTAGGATGTAGCCTAGGAGCTAAATCAGCTTCTTTATAATCAAATATCAATTAAAATCCCACGAGCTGGAATGCCCACACGTCGCGGTGGGATGAATTGAGATTAGTTATTGTATCTTTGCAGTCATTTTCACTTGTGTGCTTTCCTTCCTCTGACACCACATCTAGAATCAAAATATAAGTCTATAAATATTTCAGTAAATAATTTACATGAAGATAGATGTGTCCTTTCTCTTAACCCATCACTTGCTAACACAATACACCCACTCTTTGTATATTTGCTTCACATTCAGTTAATACATACATATTCATTAGAAACCTACAATGTTCCATTCTCTAGCAATAAGTATTTCTTTCCTATTTTTGCTTATAAGTCTAATAACTTTCATTACAACTTTAGGCAAACTGAAATCCCATATTAGTATAGATAATGGATTTATTGATTATATACACATGTGAACACAATGTACGCCTAGACTTTTCATTTGGAAGTTATCTTTATAAGTATGGTTAAACCTAATAACTAAGTACCAATAGAATTCAAGGGTTTAGCATTTAATGTATTGATTATTATGTATGTAGAATATCATATTATATTATATATGATTTATATAGATCACCACAAATTAATATTTCATAGTAATGTGTACTTGTTTTGAGTTACATACTAGCAATACTTCACAACTTGGTGAAAACCTCAAGGCGAAGGAAATCCTTTTCACAAATTGACTGACTCATTTTAAAATCATCCTATGAAACATATGGTAATGTCAAATAACATGTATTTCAAACAGGTTATATATATAAATTTTCATCAAGGAGGAAAAAAACATAGCAATACAAATAAGGATTGGACAACTTTAGGTATTAGTATTCATAAAGGGAACAACAGGAGTGATCAATTTCGGCACCCGCATAACAGTTTTAGAGAGTGTTTGTAATAAAACGAACTCGCAGTTAAGGATTGCCTATTTGAGAGGGTGTTTGGGTTTTAAGTAGATTATTTAATTATATGTTTGCAATAAGCCAATAAGCGATTATCTGCATTTTGATTCATCAAAGAGAAAAGGCCAGTTTTCAGAAAGCAGGTTTTTCCCACTTATGAAAATGACATTGTGAAAAGGAAATATCAGTTCTGCTAAACACATTATATTCTTTTGAAAGGCAAGCACAAACATCACAATATTGTAAACAAACAACAGACTCGTCCCAGTTGGGACTTGAACCCATAACCACCTGGTTCGGTTGTACTTATAATCTTACAGGTAGTGTTGGAATCACTCCTAAACTATATTTCAAGTGTTAGTGATTCATATGTAATAGTTAGCTTAATATGGCTTTTATGTTAGTAATCAAGGCTAGGCTTATGTAGAAAGCCCATAAGCCTAGGCCAAGCCCAATAAGTAAAAGGATGGGAACTTGGAGTGTTGCCCTAGTTCCCTCCTATAAATACTCTTGTATAACCCTCACTTGAGGGTAGGTTGTTCAATTCATTTCACTTCATACGCATAACCTTTCTTATTTCATACGCATAAGTGTTTGTCTTTGTTCAACCGATCCTTTCTCTTCTCTATTTTTTATATTGATGCTTGTGTTACTAATATGAGAACCTAACAGTGGTATCATTCGCCAAATAGTTGGGTGAACATATTTTGTTTTTGAAGTTTTGTGGTTTACACGTAAAAACAGTTTCATACTTTGTTACGCTTAAAAACGTCTTTTTTACACTTTTCAATCCAAGATTCTTGTACTTTCAACGTTTTAAGGTGTTAAAATATCTGTTTTTAGCAAAAAGTTACAAACTTTACGTGTGGATCATTGTTTTTAAGCTTGGTTTTATACGTGTGTTCATCTTTACGCTTAAGGTGTTTTGAAGTTTTGGATCATCAAGTTTCACTCTTTTGTGTTATTTTGGTGATATTGAAGCTGTTTCATCACAAAAATCTTGTTTAGAAACATCTTTGGGCAGAAAATCAATTTTGGTTGCTTTCTACGCGTAAGAAAACCCTATTCTTACGCGTAACTCATCCTTGGATCGATCTTCAGTTTTCGTGGTTTACTCAGTGTTTTCTTGCTTGGATAAGCCTGAAAACACTTCGACTTTGGATATCCTTTGCACTGTGATAGTGTAAAAGATCATTTGGGAAAAACCCTAATCTTACGCATAAGCTCAAACTTATGCGTAGATCTCATTACGCATAAGATTTTTCTTACGCCTAAGCTCTGTCTTACGCATAAGCTAATCCTACGCCAAAGTTTTCTACGCTTAACTTTCAGTTTACGCATAACTTTAGTGTTTCTCAATTCTTACGCGTAAGCTACTCCTACACGTAAATATCACTTTTACGCGTAAGATTGGTGTTTTTACGCTTAAGTGTTACTTTGCCTACACTTGGTTTCTACGCCTAAGGATACTTCATCAACAACGTTTCACTCGACTACAAAGATCCATTTAACAACACAAGTTTTCAACATGTCACAACCACCATACTCTAGCTATTTTCCTTACACTTATAATCAACAACAACAACAACAACAACAACAACTAAGTCCACAACATCAACAATTTAATCAACAACATACTCCACAACTAGGAGCAATTCCACCACAAATGGTTCAACCACCACCTAGTCTTCAAGTACAACCTTACACAAACTTCTACAATCAACATCCATCCAGGAATACTATGAAGGAACCAACATGGTTTGGCAAGATGTGTGAAGCCTTAAGTAGCCAACAATCAATTCATGAAGCTGGCTCACTTGATAGACCTCCAATGCTCACTCCCGAAAATTATGATCAATGGGTGATAAGGTTCTTTAGGTTTTGTGATCTAAAGAATCCAGATGGAAAGTTCTTAAAGAAGGTCATTATGGAAGGTCCATTTCAGATGCCTACTATTGTCACACCCGCAGATCCAGATGCCAATCCACCAAGAGATGCTGTCACCAACATTGCAACTATCTCAAACCTCACTGCTGATGAACTTCTACATTTTGAAGCCGATGAAATTGCAATGCAATACATCCTTTTAGGATTACCCAATCCAATCCTTCGAAGTGTTGATGCTCAAAAGACTGCAAAAGCAATGTGGGAACATATTCATCTTCTAATGGAAGGCACAACACTCAATCAGGAAGACATGGAATCCAAAATCTACTTGGCTTATGAACACTTCATTATTGAACTAGGAGAGACATTAGAGTCATATCATCATCGCTTTTCAGACATCATTAATGATTTGGACAAACACAACATCATCATGCCACGAATTGCTGTCAACACTAAGTTCCTAAGTAGTCTTGGTTCGGAATGGGAGAAGTATGTCATTTTTCTCTGTCAAGCTAAGAATCTTCATCATGATACATACGGATTGTTGTACGACTATCTGAAGCCTCACCAAAAAGAAGTTGACAAAGAAAGGGCTATTCGTGGACTCCCGGCTTCACAGTCACTTCCGGACAATCAACAACTTGCTTTGTGAGCTCAAACTAGTCTTCCTCCTCAAACAGCTCCTCAACCCACTCCTCAACCAACTGCCACCATCACACCATATGATCCGTCACAGCAACAACCTCAACAAACTCAATTGGTTCCATACAACAACAACAATGCTCAAGCACTTTACAGTGAAGCTGATGAGGACTCTGATGCCTTCGATGAATTGCAACAAGGATTTGTTATGATTGCTAAAGCCTTCAGCCGGTATACAAACATATCCAACAATCGCATTCGTTCCTCATCAAACACAAGGAATCAGGCTGTTGTGAACAATGGACGCGTTGAAGTTCAGAATCGTGGTTATGGTCGTCAGATGGGAGGTTGTCAAGGGTTTAATGCTATGGGAAGGAATAGCATGGGTGCTCCGCAACAACAAAGGGCTCAAGTGGTTGAACAGGGGAATGCTCAGAATGGGGTTAATGGTCTTCGTTGTTATAACTGTAATGAGAACGGTCATCTGGCTAATGTATGTCCTAAGCCGAGGACAAGAGGAAGTGCTTATCACAAAGAGGAGTTGCTCTTGGCTCTTAAGGATGAAGCTGGTGGAACTCTTACCAACAAGGAACAGTGCTTTATGGCAGATGCAGATTCTGATGATGATATGGAGGACTTGCTGGCTAATGCAACAGTGATGTTGATGGCACAAATGCAAGCTCTACACATGAGTAATATAGGCCCAGTGTATGACACTGATGGCTTGTCTCAGGTACCGGAACAAAATATACTCATCACTGTTCTGATATCTCCGCCAATTTCTCCATCCGACAAGGATCAGAGTGTTCAACATGAGCAATCCACATCTCATTCCGATGATTATCAAATAGATCCCGTAGTTATATTTGACGATCAAGATAACATTATGGTTAATATTGATAATCAAGTTGACTCCGTGATTATATTTGAGGATCTAAATAATGATCATGTTGAGACTCACGTTGAACAAGATGAGCTTTTGTCTCATAGAGAAATTGAAATCCTGACCTTAATTAAAGACCAAGAATCTCGTTTGGAAATGTGCAAACAATTAAAAGATAAAAATGCACTGTTAATTAGGGATAATGAATACTTAATTAGACAAATCAACATTTTTAAAACTCAAGAAAAACATGAACATGGTTTTGAAGTTGCTTTTGCTAAATCTCATCTAAACGAAAAATCATTAGAACGACAGATACGTGATCTAGCCGCATCCAAGAATGCTTTGTTGTCTCAAATAGAACAACTGAAACATGAACATAAACATATACAACAACTTAACGCTCTTACTTTGGAAACTCAAAAAGCCAAGGCTGAGTTGTTAAATTGTCAAAAACAGTTCTCTGAGTACAAAAAGCATTCCACGAAATGAATAGATAACTATCTTGATGAAATTGTCGACTTACAACACAAAATCAAGGAGTTTCGAAATGTTGTTTATAAACATGGTGATTCAATCACAACTATTCAAAAGTTTACTTTTAAACCAAATCCAAATGGATATGGACCAACTCTTGCTTATTACAACCCTAAGTTTTCAAACAAAGCATTCAAACCAAATCCTGAAGTTTACAGTGCAAAACATAGAATTGATGATTCAATTATGACTGTTGTTGAATATAATCGCATGGAGGAATTAGATGCAGATGACGAGAGTTGGTCAAAAATGGCAAAAGTCGTTTATAACAAACCATTTAACTATTCAAAAGCCGTAACTTTTGTCACACAACAAGATACTTCAAACAAACCTTTGGTTATCACCCTAGTTTCTGAAGTTCATCCCCAACACAATGGTGCACAAATTAATGGTCCTTTACCTTCACTTAGTGAAGTTAAAACAAAATCAAAAGTTGTCGCGTTATCAAATATTTTGATACTTTCTTATCTGACCTCAAAATTTTGGAACGTGAGATTGAATTTCATTATGAAATAAAAGTTAAACATTTTCACTCGCCAATAGCGCGAGAACAAAAAGATATTCTTCAGAAAAGAATTTTACCCCATGTCAAAAATTTGAAAACTTGTGCACTATATTGGGAAAGGGATTTTCACAAGGAACTTGGTCTCATGAAAATAGTTTTTGAGAAAACAGAAACATCGATTTCAAATACTAAACGTAAAAAGAAATTGTTGAGAAAAGATGTTGATCGACTCTTGGAACATGTTCTCTGTGCTGATATCAATAATCTTGTTTTATTACAATCTGTGGCATATGCATCTGATCATATCTCTGCTGATTCTGTTGATATTGTTGAGAATACTGATAATGTAAATCAGATCGAGTCTTTAAAAGTTGAAAATGAACGACTGTTAAACGAACTTTCAAATTCAAACGTCGTCTTCAATGGTGTCAAAAAGATTGTCAAAATCGTGAACTTGCTTTGCAAAACAAAATCCACCAATTGCAATCAAAAACGTTTAATCCAAAAATTGAGCAACTGGATGATCAAAACGTGTCTTTGAAATGTCAAATCTCAAAATATGAACAAGAACTTGTAAAAGTTAAAAAGTAATATGGTGTCATATTTGATTTACTCAAACAGACTCGTAATGAAGCATCAAACGAACTTGATCATTATCTTGCACACACTAAAGAAGTCATGAATTTTTCTGGAAATCTTCGTTCTGAAAATCAAGATTTGGTGCATACTATCATTAAGTTAAGGGAAATGTTAGGAAAGTATGAACAAGTTCAGCCTAGCATCATTAAGAAAATTGCACCTGTAACACTTAGCAAACGTGAACCCAGATTGCCTACTGACAAAACACAAGATACTAATGTGCTTCCCTCTACTGAAACAGGACTAGTTGCCTCTTTTCCAAACGTCTGCACTTCACAGCCTAGGAGCAATACAAGGAAGAATAGGAAGTTGTGACCTAAGAAAAGATCAATTAAGAATGCTGAAGTAGAAGAACACCCTAGGACTTTGAATAAGACTCAAGTTGCACCCACTTTAGATATTGTGTCTGACAAATGTAATGGAAAAAGTGTTGTAACGAATGCTAAACCTTTAAGTACTTTTGATATTCAGTCTGAAGCTTCTTGTGTTATTTGTCGTAAAAGTATGCTTTCTGATTGTCATGACAAATGTGTTGCTAGAGCTATCTTGTCTCGTTTAAGGAATCCTAAGAATCGGAATAGCTCTAGGCCCACTAATGCTTCTAAGTCTGTGCTTGGTAAACCGCCCTCTTTAGATTCTAAGAAACGCATTGATGTCCCTGTAGTTCCAGTATCACCTCCAAGGAATGTAGTACCACCTAGTGCATTCACAAAGACTAAAGCTAAGACTAGTTGGAGATGGCAGAAATGGTTACATAATATACTAGGATTTAAATGGATGCCTAAAATCATTGATGTGTGTATTTCTACTATAACTGCTTCGGAACCCTCTAACACTTCGAGTTCCACATCTACTTCTATTCCATCTGTGTCGTCTGTGTGTAATGCAGGTGATACAAATCATCCTTTGGATTGTTGATAGCGGATGTTCCCGATACATGACAGGCAATCTTAAACTGTTATCAAACTTTATTGCAAAGTTCATTGGCACTGTCAGATTTGGGAATGATCACTTCGCAGCTATCATGGGCTACGGAGATTATATCAATGGCAATATCAAAATTAGCAGGGTTTATTATGTGGAAGGCCTCGGTCACAATCTCTTTTCGGTCGGTCAATTCTGTGATGGAGATTTGGAAGTTGTTTTTCGGGAGAAAACTTGTTTCATTCGTGATCTACAAGGAAACGGTCTAATTTATGGCTCTCGCAATTCTAGTCTGTACACAATATCAATGCAAGACATGGTTGCTTCATTTCCCATCTATCTACTTTCAAAGGCAACATCAACAAAATCCTGGCTATGGCACCGTCGTCTCTCACATTTAAACTTTGAAACCATCACCAACCTTGCTCGACACAAACTTGTTGAAGGTCTCCCGAGATTCTGGTATTCTAAAGATCACCTTTGCTCAGCTTGTGAACAATGGAAAAGCACTCGTGCTCATTTTCCTTCAAAGGTGGAACACAGCTCTCATCATGTGCTTCATCTTCTTCACAAGGATTTGTGTGGTCCGATGCGCGTGCAAACGATTAATGGCAAACGCTACATCTTGGTAATTGTCGATGACTACTCACGATGGACTTGGGTCTACTTTCTTCGAAGGAAAGATCAAGCTCCACAGATGATCATTACCTTTCTCACAAAAATTCAAGTTCAGCTCCGGAACACCATCCACCAAATCAGAACAGACAAAGGAACTGAATTTGTGAACCAAACTCTTCGAGAATTTTATGAGTAAGTGGGAATTGAGCATCAGACATCCTTTTGCACGTACACCAGAACAAAATGGAGTTGTTGAAAGACGAAACCGTATGTTAGTGGAAGCTGCAAGAACAATGTTAATCAATGCTAAACTTCCAGATTACTTGTGGGCAGAAGCTGTATCATCTGCATGCTATACTCAAAATCGTTCAATGATTACAAAATGCCACAACAAAACACCTTTTGAGCTTATCCACAACCATAAACCCAATCTCAAACACTTTCATGTATTTGGATCCCTTTGCTTCCCAAATAATGATCGTGATGACTTTGGAAAGCTCAAAGCCAAAGCTGACATTGGAGTCTTTATAGGATATTGTGAAAATTCTAAGGGTTTCCGGATCTGGAATCATCGTACAAAACAGGTTATGGAAACGATTCATGCAAATTTCGATGAACTTACAGAAATGGCTTCTGAGCATAACAGCTTGGAACCCGGTCACAACCATTTAAACTTCCCCCAAACCCCATCATCAGCTGAACCAAGCCCCCAGCTTACTCGTCAACAAATGGAAAAGCTCTTTGCTCCGCTGTTTAGTGATGACATTGATGAACATGCTCCAGGTGTATCCGTTGTTTCCGCTGCTCAACCTGATCATACTCTTATACCTGATACATCTGCTACAACAACTACTGTTGAAGAAGCACCACCAGTTGACTCTACAACAACAGTTGAACAAACTGCTTCCAACGACGCTGAACCAGCTGATGATGTTCTTAATGAAGTACCCCCACCTGCAGATTTTGATCAAAATGCGTTCTTTAACTCGTTTGCTAATGAAACTGTTGCACATGATGTTGCAGAATCATCTACAAACCATTTGAATCCTCAAAATCTGCACAATGTATACCAACATCAACCCTCGACACATCGTTGGACAAAATACCATCCTCTTGAGAACATTATTGGTAACCTAAATCAACCAGTCGTAACAAGACAACGTCTTCACACAGATGGTGAACATTGCATTTATGCACTCACTGTCTGCCAATCTGAACCTAAAAACATTAAAGACGCAATGACAAAAGACAACTGGATTGAATCCATGCAAGAAGAACTCAACCAATTCAAACGTCTTGAAGTATGGGAACTGGTTGAAAGACCAACAGGGGTCTACGTCATTGGTCTCAAATGGATTTGGAAAAACAAATTGGATGCTGAAGGGAACGTAATCAGAAACAAGTCACGTCTGGTGGCTAAGGGTTATAGACAGGAAGAGGGTATTGACTGTGAAGAATCATTCGCTCCCGTTGCTCGTCTTGAGGCTGTTCGGATCTTTCACGCGTTCGCGGCTCATATGGATATAACGGTCTTTCAGATGGATGTCAAAACTGCTTTTCTGAATGGTCAATTGAAAGAAACAGTCTATGTCAGCCAGCCAGAAGGATTCATTGATCCAGAGTTCCCGAACCACGTCTACAAACTGAATAAAGCTTTGTACGGTCTCAAATAAGCTCCAAGGGTGTGGTACGATAAGTTATCATCCTTCCTCATTGCCAATAAATTCACCAAAGGTTCGGTCGATCCTACACTTTTCATACAATATCACGGGGCTCACATCTTAATTGTTCAATTTTATGTGGATGACATCATTTTTGGGTCAACACACTTAAAATACTCAAATGCTTTTGCAAAATTAATGACAAAACATTTTGAAATGTCAATGATGGGTGAACTCACATTCTTTCTCGGAATGCAAGTTCACCAATCACCCCGTGGTATTTTCTTAAGTCAGTCCAAATATGCCCTTGAACTTCTAAACAAATTTGGAATGCAAAACTGTGACACCTATGCCACACCAATGGCTCATACCAAGAAGCTAGACGCTGATTTACATGGGAAATTGCTGGACCCTACCAAATACCATAGTATCATTGGGTCTCTCATGTATCTAACAGCTAGCAGGCCTGATATTGTGTTTGCCGTATATCTTTGCTCCCGTTATCAGTCCAGACCAACTGAAACCCACCTCTCCGAGGCTAAAAGAATCCTCCAATACATCAAGGGAACCATTAACTTGGGGATTTGGTATCCGAAGGATTCTGGTTTTGAACTAATAGCTTTTTCAGACGCTGATCACGCATGATGCTTAGACTCACGGAAAAGTACTTCAGGAGCATTACAATTTCTTGGTGATAAATTGGTGTCATGTAAATCGAAGAAGCAGGATTGTACATCGCTGTCCTCAACCGAAGCAGAATATGTAGCCATGTCGGCGTGTTGTGCTCAAGTCATTTGGATGAGAACACAACTCAAAGACTATGGTTATATACTTGACAAAATACCGATGTACTGCGACAATCGGAGTGCTATTGCGATCTCGTGCAACTCAATTTAACATTCGAAATCAAAGCACATCGATCTTCGATATCATTTCATCAAGGACCACGTGGAACAGGGTACTGTTGAATTATACTTTGTGGGTACAGAATACCAATTGGCAGATCTCCTCACCAAAGCCTTAGCTCCTGCTAGGTTTAATGAGTTGGTCCACCGGATTGGTATGCGGTGTTTGACTAAAGAGGAACTGGATGAACTCTTAAAACATTCTTTAAAACCAGTCAAATACCAAAACCTCCTTTGTAAATATTTTCAAAAACAAAATACAAAATTATAAAATCAGAAAATCTCAAAAATATTCTTCTATCTAAATTCTTTCAAACATCATAAGTACAAATCTTCAGTCAACACTTTGTTCTATCAAATCTTTCACTATTTTTCCCGAACAAGTGTTGAGAGGGAGAAAATAAATATTTTTCAGTTTCATAAAACCTTGTACTTCCATGTTTTCAAAAATATGTTGTTTCTTCCAAAATGGTGGATACGTTTCTTGTCAAATACTCTCCTCGAACTTAAATGTCTTCAAAATTCATTATTTCAAAAGTCGAGGGGGAGTATCGTTAAGTTTCTTGCCTTACATGTGTTTTGTCTAACCTAAACGGAAGTTAAAGGATCTTGGTTGGAACCTCTTTAAGGTTGAGGGACTGAATGTGTCAACTTGGCAAATTAATTTTAACAAAATCATTTACTCCTAACCACCAAGATCAAACGGCCCAAATCAAATCTTCTAAATCCGTTCAAGCTGTTCATAATCTGTAAGTTCTAAATTGTTTTGATCAAGATTCTATACAAGGATTTCAAAAATCTTTCAAATCCAACGGTTAAAACTCTTTAAACTGATTTTGGAAAATTGTTCACTCGAACGAATTGGGTGTTTATGCATAAAAGTGTTTGGATTGAAATGAGTTGTGTTAAAACCTTTCTTAGTGTCTATTAAACTTGTTTCAATCATCCAAAACCATCCTGAATCTTAAATTTCATTAATTTGAATTCTAGGGTTCTTGCGCTCATCTAGGGCTTTTCTATTCTGTGATATGTTATTAGGTAGTCAAGAAAGTGTTAGAATAAGTTTATATGCATGTTTTTGAACCTTCAAATTAGCCAAGAAACATCTAAACTGTATGAATTCAAGTTTAGGGTTCATCTCCCATAAATCTTCTGATTCTGTGGTGGAAATGTGTTAAATCTTGTTCCATTGCACTCATATGACATCTAGGACACTCCAGAAACATTCTCGTTTGATTTGTGTAGCTATATCCCTTACACGTAGATTAAGGGTTTAATGTTTAAGTAATTTTATGCCTAAGTCTTTTTGTGTGTATCTGATATGTTCTTATGCTTGTTTTGTGATCTAAAAGATGTTTGGAATTAACTGCAATCAAGTTTTCATGTTTATAGTTAATAGGTTAATTATTCGTAATGTCAGAATCTTCAGGTGTACAAACCGTTACGCTTAAAGAATACTTTTATGCGTAAAGGTAACGCCTAAGAGAAATCTTACGTGTAACTCTTACGCATAAGAGGTCTACAGTGGATTACGCGTATCTTGGAAAGATATTCGTAAACAAGGCTTGCTACGCATAAGCTTTACTCTTACGAGTAAACTTTACGCGTAACATCTTGCTTATTCCTACGCGTAAGCCTAAAGCCTTTGAACTTTTCTTACGTGTAAGAAACTCTTACGCATAAGCTTGGTCTTACGCTTTAGCTTACTCCTACGCATAAGCTCCTTTCTTACGCATAAGGATCCTTGTTACTCATAACCCACTGTTCACTACATTTTGGCCTATTACGCATATGTTTCTTGTTAAATGTTACGCATAAGTCACAAATACCTGATGTTTCATATAAGCTTACAAAAGTTAATATGTTATGTGTTAAGTGAAAAATTGGACTTTGAAATTTCAAAATTAACATGTTCACGTAACTTATCACGTCAACTTCAATCAATTGGAATAATGCGACTTAGGACTTAGAACTAACATAAACATGTTACCATCAAACAAGGAATTAGATAATAAATCAGACTAAAACAAACACATTATGTTTCCATATGTCTGTTTTTTGTCTAATGTCTTTCAGATCACAAAATGGCTGCAAATCAAGCAATCATCAATGCCCCAGTAGAGCTCTTGATGGCAAACACATTCCCAGCTGGATACGAGAAAACAATTGGCAAGAACAATCTCCGTGTCATCTTCAACAACTTCATATGCTCATAATCATCTTGCAGAATTGTTGTGGACATCCTTCTGCAACATCCATTCAAATTCATGCTCACAAAGTCATTCTGATGATGAGTATGATTCAATGGAAGAGGAAATAAAATTTCATAAGACATTAACACAGAAAAGGATGGAATACCATGCTTCAGCCTTTCCGGTTAATCAACCCGGTAGGGCAGGAGGGTCAAGTAGTAGTCCTCCACTTATGGAAGATCCATTGCAAACATCTCTTACCCCATCCGATCCGGTTAATCAACCCGGTAAGGATCAGGGTGTCACTGTCACCACGACTGTTGAAATGAAGCAACCACAACAACAACTAAAACATCCGCAAGAAGAAAAACATGGTGAAGATGTGGAAATATATGACGAAGGAGATTACGATCATGATAAGGATGAAAGAGTCCTTGATGATGATAATTTGGCAGCTGAAGAGGAAATGTGATGAGTGTCTAAATACTCATCATTTTTGTACCATCTAAACTGCAAAAACATCTGAAAACACTCAGAAACGCATCAAAATGATGAAAATATCAAAAAACAGTGTTTTATGTGTTTTAAATGCAAAAATATCAAAATCAGATGAAAAACGTATCAAGTTTGCAAAATTGGCAGTTTTAGTCCCCCAAGTCTCAAAAGTTGTCAAAAACAGTCCCTGGTAAATCAAAATAAAGAAAAATATCATTCAAGGTCCCTGAATTATTCTAAGTTGTCAAAAATGGTCCTTGAATGAATCTTTGGTCAAATGGCAGAAAAGGTCCCTCAAGTTTGAAAAATGGCAAAATTAGTCCTTGGATATTTTAAAATGGAAAATTATCAAATATTATCCTTGTACTATTAAAGTTTGGCAGAATTGGTCCTTATTATAACTTTGGAAAAGTTCAGTTTGGTCCCTCAAAGTTTCAGAAATTGCAAAATTGGTCCTTGTGATACTATTAAACCAACCGGACCACTTTGTTATTTTTAACCCAAAACACAAACAAACCAAACCAAACCAAAGTCCAGCCCAACACACAAGCCCAAACCACACTTGGACCTTGGACCTTGAGCTCTTGACCCTTGACCCCAGTCCAAATCATTTTGATCCCTGTCATAACCAATTGTGAACCCCCGTTTATTATTAATACCGGGTCAACAAAGTCAAAACATGCCACTGTTCATCTTCCCTCACATAATCCCGCCAAACCAGATACCACCATGGTTTCCTTGATTTGCTCTATCAACCCTTTACACCTGTCTCACCACTTGTATACCAACCCCCCTCCACTACCACAATCATCCAAGAAGCTTTAATTGATTGAAACCTGCTAGAGACTTTTGGCGCCAAAATTTACACATAGACGATTATGATGATTTTGACCAATCCAATGGTTGGAATGAAGTGGGATATGTTCAGAGATGTCGACAAGAGTGGAAAAGATCTATATAAAGGAGGAAGGAGCAATGTAGCAAGATATCAAGTGTAATTTTAGTTTTTATATGTCGTTTTAGTTAATTTTCCATTTCCAGTGTATTTCTTAGCTTTCAAGTACTTTCTTAAGTATTCTCAGTGTATTTTAAATCCTTTTCAATAATAAATTTCAGTGTTCAAGTTTAAATTTCAGTTTATGCATTTTTCAAGTCAAAAATCTCATGTGAATTTAATGTTGTTATTAGTTGTTACTGTGGACTGAATAAGCCATATAAGCTCCTCAGAAAGCTTATTTAAGCTTTTAGAAACCTTTAAAATCAATCTAGTATCAAAAAGAGAAAAATCTAAAAAAATACTAAAAATAGTTGAAAAATCAAAAATCCATGGTGAAGGTTATCAAGAAGCTGGAGCAGGGTTGATTGTGGATGGCCTTGGTTTAGTGCTTCTTGGGAAGCTATAGGTTGTGTTTGTGTGTTTCTGTTCTCAGTTTTTGAGCTTGGAAGCCACTTGTAAGCCTTTTTGATCCATTTTGGTATTTCACTGTTTGAGGTGTTAAATTGCTTAAATCTTTGAGTTTCTATGTTTATTAGTTGTAGTTAAGTAAAGTTAAAGATTAAAAACAGTTGGTTGTTCTTTTTAATTCATAGTTGCTAAAAATCTTATTTTCACAGTTAAAATAGTATAAGTGTAATTTGTTAGTTTTATGTTGTTAGTATTATTGTTTAATGCTTATTTAGCTTTAATATATGATATTATAAGGTCTTTAATCCATAGCATGGTCTAAATCTGTCTTTTGCTTTGAAAAGTTTAAAATCAGTCTCATAAAGTGGTGTTTGGTTCACTGTGTTTGAGAGTGCTCTAGTCATTGTCCTTATTTGGTGTTTGTTTAACTTGGTCATAATAGTTCAGAGAAGTAAAGAAAACCAGTCCTTATTTAAGCAAAAGTCAAAATCATCTTTGATCACACCTAGATAATTAACTGTTAGGATTAAAAGTGTAATAATCACCACAGTAGTTTAAAACTTGTTAGACTAGCTTGATTTCATCTTATCCTAGCTTAATACATCATATTTAGTAAGTAGTATTGATTTAAAGTTCATTTTAGTCAACCTTAGTGTTTTTCTTAAAAAGTCAAATTTTTTAATTTGGTCGTTTTTGAATAAAATAAATAATTTTAGTGTGTGTTTAATATTGAGATTTAGCTTATAAGCTTTTGGGTTATTAAAGTTTAGCTGCTTAACTTAATTAGAAAAATATTAGTTCACTTCTATTTAGCTTATTAAGTGCATATTACTTAGCTTCTTTTGAGCACCTTGTCTAAAATGATGCCCTATGCACAGTTGAGCTAGTCACTTTCACAAGCATACACAGAGCTTTTCTGTTAGCTTTAGCTTGTGAAATTTGGTTCTTTGGAAAGCCAACCAAGTCATCTTGAGGTCCCAAGCTTAATCTTGTACTTTGCAGCTTATTTACTAGGGCTGCAAGTGGCTTTTAGATCTGTCCACTTCTCAGTATAGCATAAGTGCTTATCTGCTTATTCCTAGCGTATCAATATGCTTCTTTGTGTCTTTTAGCTTCATTTGAGTAGCTTGTAGCTTGTTTCATCTTATTTCAGCTTTTGTTCCAGCTTGTAAGCTTGTTTGAGCTTAAAAACATCAAATAAGCTCATTAGCTTAACTGATTAGCTCATAAGCTCTTTAAATAGCTTATTTTTAGTTTGTAAAATTTTTGTTTTTATTAAAGTAGCTTAATATCAGTAGTTAACTAGTTTTCAAAAAGAAAATCCACAAAAACATCATTTTAAATATAGTGATAGCGTTTATTTAATAGAAATTAACTTTTTAATTTTTCTTTTCAGCTTATTATTAAGCACTTTGTGTTTTTATAATTTTCTTAGTTTCCTGTCACCTTAAGATATTTTTAGAAAAAGTTTCATAATTTTCTCTGTTTGTTTAGTATTTATTATAATTTTAAATAGTTAAAAGTATTAAATAATTAGTAATAAATAATTAAAAAGCATAAAAAATATCTTTTCATTTTTAAAATTAGTTTTATAATATTCTAGATTTTTCGAAGTTAAAATTTTATTTTTCCAGGTTAATTTTATATTTTCTTGTATTTAAGTGTATTTTAAATAGTAATTAATTAATAATAAATAGATAAAAAGTGTAAAAAATATATTTTCAATTTTGAAATAAGTTTTATAATATTTTAGATTTTTCCAAATCATAATTTTATTTTTCTAGCTTCATTTCATATTTTATCATATTTTAGGTTATTATTAAATAGTTATAAAATAATTTTCTTTTTCCAATAATTTTCTTTTATTTTTAGAATTCCAAAAATGTCATTTTCATATTTTTAGGCCTTTTATTTCTTAGAACTCACTTTTTATTTTGTACGTTTACGTAGTTTTTAATCGTACGTATTTACGTTTGTCTTATCTGATTGTTGTGCTTTCCAATTCTGTATCCAATTCATTCCAAGCAATCAGTAGTGTAGTTATTCATCAAAATCTTTACTGATCACTATCCTTAGTGATCATTCTATCAACTGAAAGTTTTGAAACACCATTGAGTCTCCGTGGGACTTAACGACCCGGGAATCCACTATATTCTCCAGATCTTCATTGCATTGGTTTCTGAGCAGTTTTAAGTTTATTACGGTTAGCCATTCACAAGTGGTTAGCTTGTGTGATTAAACTTGACGGTTCGGGATCAACCAAATTTTGGCGCCGCTACCGGGGAGGCTGTAAGCGTGTTCTAAGCATTTCCAGACCCGTACTTGCACATATACCCACTTTTGTAAACAGTTTTTTGTAAAGTTATCATAAATCAAAAAGTTCATTAACACTTTTCCTAAAGTGTTAACAACACCAAACAAAATATAAAACAACAAAACAATCGTAACGTTTTCTAGCTTGTGTTTCCTTTAAGGTGATTCTTAAAGAGATACGATTTGGTTAAACGAGACGATATCAAAAATATTTTCCAAAAGTTTTTAAACCATCAGCACATATCCATACCTACGTCTTTTCAGTGGTACTTAATAAATACATAAAAATCAACCACCGCAAATCAAGGCAGTACACCTACCAACTGGGGGTGTGACCATTAATAAGTTCTCGAACAACAGATTTAAAACTTGCCTTTGTGTCCTTGTGATTGGTGTACCTTTTTCAAAGAAGCCATTTCATTTGTGATTATTGGTTAAGTTCACTTGTCGTTTTGCCTCGCATTTGTTTTGAAAACTGATTTTTATACTTAGTGCATGCGCACTCGTTCTTCCAGTTCTACAAGTCCACTTTCTGAGCTTGCAAATATTCCTCGTAGACGTAGAGGACGTTCTGCTCCTTCAGCCGTGACTGAGGAACGTCTACCACCACCACCCCCTGTCGTAATGGCAGAAGATAAGCCTATGAATGAGCTTCTCCAAGCACCCATCGAGGGTTACGGAGATGCCATTGTTGTCCCAGCCATCGTGGCTGATACCTTTGAGCTCAAAACCGGGTTGCTTAATCTTGTAACCCAAAGCCAATTCTATGGTTTTGAGCGGGATGATCCTCATGCACACATTCGATGGTTTAACAAGATTGCATCTACCATCAAATACAAGAATGTCCCACATGAAGCAATTAAGCTTCTTCTGTTCCCATTTTCTCTAGAGGGACAAGCCCGGAATTGGCTTGAGAAACAACCCCCTCGTTCCATTGAGACATGGGAGGATCTAGTCACCAAGTTCGTTAACGAATTCTACCCTCCATCCCGAACTACAAGTCTTAAGAATGAGATAATGAAATTTTCTCAAAGATTTGATGAATCATTCGGGGAGGCATGGGATCGTTACAAAGAGTTGCTCCGCAAGTGTCCGCATCATGGTTTTACCGAGTTAATGCAAATGGATACTTTCTACAATGGTCTGAACCAGACTAATCAAGACTCTTTGAATGCCTCCGCGGGAGGTAATTTCCTGAGCAAGACCATAAAAGAAGCCTTGCAAATCATTGAAAACAAGTCCCAGGTCCGCCCTTTCCGAGCAAAGACATATCAGTCTCAGTCTAATGCTGGACCTTCTACTTCATCTCCCGTGAGTACATCTAGCACCGATGCTAAGATTGACAAACTCACGGATATTGTTCAGGCTTTGGTTCTTGCTAACCAAAAGAAAGTCACTTTCACACAAACACCATCACATGGGGAAGTGAAGAAAGTTGAAGTTTGTGTTACTTGTGGTGGCCCTCATGCATACTACAACTGTACTGCCACCGATGGTAGTCCATTTGAAGCCAATGCTCTAGCCGGTACTTCACATCAGGGAGGTAATCAATACCGTCCTCAAAATGAACCACACTACCGTGCTAACACTAATCAGGTACCACCCGGAATCAGAACCAACTTAGAATGAACCAAGGTTATCAAAACCAAGGTAATTTCTATCCCGGACCAAATCAAGGTTTCCAACATCAAGGAAACTTTAATCAAAACAATTTCAATCGAGGGAATCAATTTCATGGGAATATAAATCCTAATCAAGGAAATTTTCAAAATCAAGGCCCTAATCCAAACATTAGAGGCCAGAATCTTCCTAATCAAACTCAAGCCATTGTTCCAACTGGACCATCATCTGATGAGCTATTGAAGCAATTCATGAAATCCCAAGATGAAATGAACAGGTTGTTGGTCAGTCAGATCGCTGATCTAAAGAAGTCTTTAAATGATCAACCCTCGGGCTCAGGAAAACTTCCGAGCAACACGATCGCTAACCCGAGGGGCGATGCTAAGGCGATCACAACCAGAAGTGGTGTTTCATACAATGGACCCGCTATTCCTACTACCTCTTCTTCTTCTCTCCCGAAGGTAGTGGAAAGTGAACCTGAGGCTACAAAGGACAAGGAACTTCCTACTAATAACGGAGGTACCAACAATGTCCAACCTCAAGTTGTCCAGAAACCCAAATCCAATCCAGGAGTTGTTTTTGAACCTCCTGTAGCTCCCGTTGAAAACTCCAAATCCAAAACTTCTATTCCTTACCCATCACGTTTGAATGAGCAAAAGCTCCGCGAGAAAGCCAGTCATCAAATGGACAATTTTTTTCAAATTTTCCAAGAACTACATTTTGACATAAGCTTTGCGGATGCTATCATGCTGATGCCCAAGTTTGCATCAACTCTCAAACACATGTTAAGCAACAAGGAAAAGCTGTTTGAAATGGAAAAAACTCCTCTGAACGAGAACTGCTCAGCAGTTATCTTGAAAAAGATTCCAGAAAAGCTTGGAGATCCTGGAAAATTTCTCTTACCTTGTGTATTTCCAGGAATGGTTGAATGCTTTGCCCTAGCAGATCTTGGTGCAAGCATCAATCTGATGCCTTATTCAGTATGGAAGAAACTTTCTCTTCCGGATCTTACTCCTACATGCATGACTCTCGAGCTTGCAGATCGTACAATATCCCGTCCTCTTGGCATTGCCGAGGACGTATTTGTGAAAGTAGGAAAGTTCCATTTTCTAGCTGACTTCGTGGTTGTTGATTTCGATGCCGATCATCGGGTTCCTCTCATTGTTGGACGAGGATTCCTGAGAACGGGCCGTGCTCTCATTGATGTATTTGAGCAAGAAATCACATTACGTGTTGGTAATGAAGCTGTCACCTTTAACCTTGATCAAACTTCGAGGTACTCCGCAAACTATGATTCTGAGTCGGTTAACCGAATAGATATCATTGATGTTGCTTCTGAAGAGTACTCTCAAGAAGTTCTTGGTTATGATCATAATTCTTCGAGTGCTAATCTCACTCATTCATCTCAACCCATCATTGCCAATTCTACTCCTTCTCTTACCCCATTTGAGGAAAGTGACTTCATCTTGGAAGAGATTGAAGCCTACTTGTCTAGTGATTCTGTTCCATGGGAAATTGATCACGCTCCCATTGACATCGAGGGGGACATACTTCTCATTGAGAAGTTGCTTAATGATGACCCATCATCACTCCCTCCCGTCGAGCTTCATAACAAGGAAGTCAAGTCAGTTGAGAAAACTGAAGAATTTCCTGAAGTCGAACTTAAGGACTTACCGCCTCATCTCGAGTATGCATTTCTTGAAGGTGATGATAAATTACCCGTCATTATTGCTCGAGATTTGAGTAAAGATGAAAAGACTGCTCTCATAAAGGTCTTGAAGTCACACAAGCAAGCAATTGCTTGGAAACTCTCCGACATCAAGGGTATCAACCCTGAATTTTGTACTCACAAAATCTTGATGGAGGATGACTTCAAGCCAGCAGTTCAACATCAGAGAAGAGTAAATCCAAAAATCCATGATGTTATCAAACAGGAGGTTATCAAACTTCTTGATGCAGGATTGATTTACCCGATCTCTGATAGTCCTTGGGTTAGTCCCATCCACTGTGTTCCAAAAAAGGGTGGCATAACTGTTGTCACAAATGAAGAAAACGAGTTAATTCCAACTCGATTGGTTACGGGATGGCGTGTGTGCATTGACTATCGCAAGTTAAACGAAGCTACCCGTAAAGACCATTTTCCTCTACCCTTCATGGATCAGATGCTTGAGAGATTAGCAGGGAACGAGTACTATTGTTTCCTTGATGGTTTCTCGGGTTATTTTCAGATCCCCATTGATCCACAGGATCAAGAGAAGACCACATTCACCTGCCCATACGGAACTTTTGCCTACATACGTATGCCTTTTGGCCTATGTAATGCTCCTGGCACGTTCCAACGATGTATGATGGCAATTTTCCATGACATGATCGGGGAAACAATGGAGGTGTTTATGGATGACTTCTCGGTCATTGGGGACTCGTTTCAAACATGTCTCTCCCATTTAGAAAAAATGCTTCAACGGTGTGAAGACACTAATCTTTGTCTAAATTGGGAGAAGAGCCACTTTATGGTCAAAGAAGGCATAGTCCTTGGCCATAAGATTTCAAAAAACGGGATTGAGGTAGATAGAGCAAAAGTCGATGTTATTGCTAAATTACCTCATCCTACTACCGTCAAAGGTATTAGGAGTTTTTTAGGTCATGCCGGTTTTTATCGCAGATTCATACAAGATTTTTCTAAAATCGCTCGGCCTATGACCCATCTTCTTAAAAAAGATGCTCCTTTTATCTTCTCACCTGAGTGCATCGAAGCTTTTGAAACATTAAAGAAAAAGCTTACGGAAGCACCCATTCTAGTTGCCCCCGACTGGGATTTACCCTTTGAGCTCATGTGCGATGCAAGTGATTTTGCTATCGGTGCAGTCTTAGGGCAACGTAGATCCAAGCATTTTCAGCCTATCCATTACGCAAGTAAGACTATGACTGAAGCTCAAACTCATTACAACACCACAGAAAAAGAGCTATTAGTTGTGGTGTATGCGTTTGAGAAGTTTCGGCCATACCTAATCTTGACCAAATGCGTGGTGCATACGGATCACTCGGCTCTCAAATATCTCTTTGCAAAACAAGATGCAAAGCTGAGGTTGCTCTGTTGGGTTCTTCTCCTCCAGGAATTTGATATCATTATACGTGATAAAAAAGGAGCTGAGAACTTGGCTGCTGATCATCTGTCCCGTCTAGAAAACCCTCACCAAGATGTTTTCGAGAAAAAGGAAATACATGAAACATTTCCTCTCGAGACACTCAATGCGGTTTCTTTTCGTGGAAACTCTACCACCCCATGGTTTGCTGACTTCGCAAATTACCATGCGGGTAACTTCATAGTGAAAGGGATGTCGACCCAACAGAAGAACAAATTCTTCAAGGATGTTAAACATTACTTCTGGGACGACCCCTACTTATTCAAAATCTGTGCGGATCAAGTCATCCGACGGTGTGTTTATGGACAGGAAGCTATTGACATTCTTAAAGCTTGCCATGCTGGACCCACTGGGGGCCATCATAGTCCAAATTACACCGTCAAAAAGGTGTTTGATTTCGGGTTTTATTGGCCCACTATCTATAAGGATGCCCACGAATTTGTCAAAACATGTGACGCTTGTCAACGTCACGGAAATATATCTCAAAGAAATGAAATGCCACAAAACACCATTCAAGTTTGTGAGATCTTTGACATCTGGGGCATTGACTTTATGGGGCCATTTCCATCATCTCGAGGAAACAAATACATACTCGTGGCTGTTGACTATTTGTCAAAATGGGTTGAAGCGAAAGCTTTACCTACAAATGATGCCCGAGTTGTTGTGAAATTCTTAAAATCCCTTTTTGCTAGGTTTGGAACTCCGCGAGCTATAATCAGTGATCGTGGTACACATTTCTGCAATGACCAATTTGATCATGTCATGCAAAAGTATGGTGTAACCCACCGTCTCTCTGCTGCATACCACCCTCAAACAAGTGGGCAAGTGGAAGTTTCCAACCGTGGTATTAAAAGAATTCTTGAAAGGACAGTAGGCTAAAACCGTGCATCCTGGTCGGATAAACTGGATGACGCACTCTGGGCCTTCCGTACAGCTTACAAAACACCCATCGGGTGTACTCCATACAAGCTAGTGTACGGAAAGGCATGTCATCTTCCGATTGAGCTCGAGCACAAGGCATACTGGGCCTTGAAACATGCAAACTTCGATATTCAGACAGCCGGAGATCACAGAAAAGTTCAAATGAATGAACTAAATGAACTCCGTGATCAAGCATACGAGAACTCTTTGATCTACAAACAAAAGACAAAGAAGATTCATGACTCTAAAATCAAGAACCGCGTTTTCAACGTTGGTGATCGAGTCCTTCTTTTCAATTCAAGATTGAAGATTTTCTCGGGAAAGCTCAAGTCCCGTTGGTCTGGTCCATTTACTGTTGCTAAGGTTTATCCTTATGGCACCATTGAGTTATCTCAACCCGATGGTCCAAATTTTAAAGTGAATGGTCATCGGTTGAAGCATTATTTTGGAGAGGACATTCCTCCTATGGTTGTCCCAGATCTACAAACTTTCCCCATGAACCAATGAATGCGGGGATCGAGTCAAGCTAGCGACTCGATAATCAAAAACAGTAGCACACACCATATGGGTTTTCACCCATGTTTCTGTCTTCTTACCCTATTCTACCACCCTAGTGTGGGGGAGTTGCCCCCCGCTGTTGTATATAAGTTTTCTTCTCTAAAAAAAAAAAAAAAAAAAAAAATGTGTATATATCAAAAATAAAATAATGGCCGTAGTATTTCCCTTTTACGTTCTTTGTTTCGGCATAACCGCCGGTACTTTGAATATTGAGGGCAATATTCATTTCTAAGTGTGGGGGGGAATTCTCACGAATTTTATCATGTATTATCCACCCAATTCCCCCGTTTTTGGCAATTTTTTTTTTTTTTTGGAGTAAGTGTTTTTCACTTACTCAGCAAATGGTAATCAGTCCGCCATGTCTAACCCACAAAAGGATTGGCTAATCCAGGAGCAAACGGCTCTTGGTAAAGATTTCTCAAATCCGTTTATGGCTTGCAATTTGCCCAAAATTGTATGGTGTTCAGCTCACCATATCTTTAATTAGTGAAGAGTTGGCTAGCCCGCAAGTTTATGGCTTGTGGTAAAGGCAGTGGAAAAGCCATAATTGGTAATCGACTCACCAAAGATAATACTGATAATTTATCTAAGAGTTGGCTAGTCCAGAAGCAAACGGCTTCTGGTAAAGACAAATCAAATCCGTTTACAGCTTATGATTTGCTCAAAATCATTTGGTTATCATTGTACCATAGTTCTTACTTGAACTGAAACATTTGGCTACTCCAGAAGTAATGGCTTTTGGTAAAGAGATTCAAATCCATTAAGTTTTCTCAAAAGATTGCTAGGGACTAGCAATAGTTTAGTGTGGGGAATTGATGAGTGTCTAAATACTCATCATTTTTGTACCATCTAAACTGCAAAAACTTCTGAAAACACTCAGAAATGCATCAAAATGATGAAAATATCACAAATCAGTGTTTTATGTGTTTTAAATGCAAAAATATCAAAATCAGATGAAA
This sequence comes from Chrysanthemum seticuspe, assembly GCA_019973895.1. Lineage (NCBI taxonomy): Eukaryota > Viridiplantae > Streptophyta > Magnoliopsida > Asterales > Asteraceae > Chrysanthemum > Chrysanthemum seticuspe. The sequence goes on along the minus strand of BPTQ01000009.1, from coordinate 77,857,741 downwards.
AACGTATCAAGTTTGCAAAATTGGCAGTATTAGTCCCCCAAGTCTCAAAAGTTGTCAAAAACAGTCCCTGGTAAATCAAAATAAAGAAAAATATCATTCAAGGTCCTTGAATTATTCTAAGTTGTCAAAAATGGTCCTTGAATGAATCTTTGGTCAAATGGCAGAAAAGGTCCCTCAAGTTTGAAAAATGGCAAAATTAGTCCTTGGATATTTTAAAATGGAAAATTATCAAATATTATCCTTGTACTATTAAAGTTTGGCAGAATTGGTCCTTATTATAACTTTGGAAAAGTTCAGTTTGGTCCCTCAAAGTTTCAGAAATTGCAAAATTGGTCCTTGTGATACTATTAAACCAACCGGACCCCTTTGTTATTTTTAACCCAAAACACAAACAAACCAAACCAAAGTCCATCCCAACACACAAGCCCAAACCACACTTGGACCTTGGACCTTGAGCTCTTGACCCTTGACCCCAGTCCAAATCATTTTGATCCCTGTCATAACCAATTGTGAACCCCCGTTTATTATTAATACCGGGTCAACAAAGTCAAAACATGCCACTGTTCATCTTCCCTCACATAATCCCGCCAAACCAGATACCACCATGGTTTCCTTGATTTGCTCTATCAACCCTTTACACCTGTCTCACCACTTGTATACCAACCCCCCTCCACTACCACAATCATCCAAGAAGCTTTAATTGATTGAAACCTGCTAGAGACTTTTGGCGCCAAAATTTACACATGGACGATTATGATGATTTTGACCAATCCAATGGTTGGAATGAAGTGGGATATGTTCAGAGATGTCGACAAGAGTGGAAAAGATCTATATAAAGGAGGAAGGAGCAATGTAGCAAGATATCAAGTGTAATTTTAGTTTTTATATGTCGTTTTAGTTAATTTTCCATTTCCAGTGTATTTCTTAGCTTTCAAGTACTTTCTTAATTATTCTCAGTGTATTTTAAATCCTTTTCAATAATAAATTTCAGTGTTCAAGTTTAAATTTCAGTTTATGCATTTTTCAAGTCAAAAATCTCATGTGAATTTAATGTTGTTATTAGTTGTTACTGTGGACTGAATAAGCCATATAAGCTCCTCAGAAAGCTTATTTAAGCTTTTAGAAACCTTTAAAATCAATCTAGTATCAAAAAGAGAAAAATCTAAAAAAATACTAAAAATAGTTGAAAAATCAAAAATCCATGGTGAAGGTTATCAAGAAGCTAGAGCAGGGTTGATTGTGGATGGCCTTGGTTTAGTGCTTCTTGGGAAGCTATAGGTTGTGTTTGTGTGTTTCTGTTCTCAGTTTTTGAGCTTGGAAGCCACTTGTAAGCCTTTTTGATCCATTTTGGTATTTCACTGTTTGAGGTGTTAAATTGCTTAAATCTTTGAGTTTCTATGTTTATTAGTTGTAGTTAAGTAAAGTTAAAGATTAAAAACAGTTGGTTGTTCTTTTTAATTCATAGTTGCTAAATATCTTATTTTCACAGTTAAAATAGTATAAGTGTAATTTGTTAGTTTTATGTTGTTAGTATTATTGTTTAATGCTTATTTAGCTTTAATATATGATATTATAAGGTCTTTAATCCATAGCATGGTCTAAATCTGTCTTTTGCTTTGAAAAGTTTAAAATCAGTCTCATAAAGTGGTGTTTGGTTCACTGTGTTTGAGAGTGCTCTAGTCATTGTCCTTATTTGGTGTTTGTTTAACTTGGTCATAATAGTTCAGAGAAGTAAAGAAAACCAGTCCTTATTTAAGCAAAAGTCAAAATCATCTTTGATCACACCTAGATAATTAACTGTTAGGATTAAAAGTGTAATAATCACCACAGTAGTTTAAAACTTGTTAGACTAGCTTGATTTCATCTTATCCTAGCTTAATACATCATATTTAGTAAGTAGTATTGATTTAAAGTTCATTTTAGTTAACCTTAGTGTTTTTCTTAAAAAGTCAAAATTTTCAATTTGGTCGTTTTTGAATAAAATAAATAATTTTAGGGTGTGTTTAATATTAAGATTTAGCTTATAAGCTTTTGGGTTATTAAAGTTTAGCTGCTTAACTTAATTAGAAAAATATTAGTTCACTTCTATTTAGCTTATTAAGTGCTTATTACTTAGCTTCTTTTGAGCACCTTGTCTGAAATGATGCCCTGTGCACAGTTGAGCTAGTCACTTTCACAAGCTTACACAGAGCTTTTCTGTTAGCTTTAGCTTGTGAAATTTGGTTCTTTGGAAAGCCAACCAAGTCATCTTGAGGTCCCAAGCTTAATCTTGTACTTTGCAGCTTATTTACTAGGGCTGCAAGTGGCTTTTAGATCTGTCCACTTCTCAGTATAGCATAAGTGCTTATCTGCTTATTCCTAGCTTATCAGTATGCTTCTTTGTGTCTTTTAGCTTCATTTGAGTAGCTTGTAGCTTGTTTCATCTTATTTCAGCTTTTGTTCCAGCTTGTAAGCTTGTTTGAGCTTAAAAACATCAAATAAGCTCATTAGCTTAACTGATTAGCTCATAAGCTCTTTAAATAGCTTATTTTTAGTTTGTAAAATTTTTGTTTTTATTAAAGTAGCTTAATATCAGTAGTTAACTAGTTTTCAAAAAGAAAATCCACAAAAACATCATTTTAAATATAGTAATAGCGTTTATTTAATAGAAATTAGCTTTTTGATTTTTCTTTTCAGCTTATTATTAAGCACTTTGTGTTTTTATAATTTTATTAGTTTCCTGTCACCTTAAGATATTTTTAGAAAAAGTTTCATAATTTTCTCTGTTTGTTTAGTATTTATTATAATTTTAAATAGTTAAAAGTATTAAATAATTAGTAATAAATAATTAAAAAGCATAAAAAATATCTTTTCATTTTTAAAATTAGTTTTATAATATTCTAGATTTTTCGAAGTTAAAATTTTATTTTTCCAGGTTAATTTTATATTTTCTTGTATTTAAGTGTATTTTAAATAGTAATTAATAATAATAAATAGATAAAAAGTGTTAAAAATATATTTTCAATTTTGAAATAAGTTTTATAATATTTTAGATTTTTCCAAATCATAATTTTATTTTTCTAGCTTCATTTCATATTTTATCATATTTTAGGTTATTATTAAATAGTTATAAAATAATTTTCTTTTATTTTTAGAATTCCAAAAATGTCATTTTCATATTTTTAGGCCTTTTATTTCTTAGAACTCACTTTTTATTTTGTACGTTTACGTAGTTTTTAATCGTACGTATTTACGTTTGTCTTATCTGATTGTTGTGCTTTCCAATTCTGTATCCAATTCATTCCAAGCAATCAGTAGTGTAGTTATTCATCAAAATCTATACTGATCACTATCCTTAGTGATCATTCTATCAACTGAAAGTTTTGAAACACCATTGAGTCTCCGTGGGACTTAACGACCCGGGAATCCACTATATTCTCCAGATCTTCATTGCATTGGTTTCTGAGCAGTTTTAAGTTTATTACGGTTAGCCATTCACAAGTGGTTAGCTTGTGTGATTAAACTTGACGGTTCGGGAGCGAATCAAAATGATTCAAAAAGAGGCAAAAGAAGTTGCTAGAGCTAAAGAAGAAAAGTTAAATAAGGAATCAGACAACTACATAGTTGACAATCCAACACACATACCTCAACAGTATTCTGAACCACCTTTTGACACTTCCACCAAACCCAAATCATCATCTCAATCATCACCTCTATCAACATAAGAAACACCTATGTCAACAACAAAATTTGTTAAGAAGGCAACTCCATCCAATGATTAGACAAATGGTTAAACAGGTTATCACCACTACACAACAAGCTACACAGCCACCACCATCTGATCAACCAAGGGATTCAGAAACCACACCACCAATGGAGAAAACCGTTGATCACTTTACATACACTGGTGGTGAGGATCACGACATACCTGAGCCCCAACCAGAACCTCAACCGAAATTTAGATCAAGTACATTACTGCACTCCTTTGTTAGGAATTAGAAATTCCAGGTATTAAAGAGTCGGTCACCTCAAGTATATGTAATCGTTAGAAAGCTCGTAGTCGTAGTTATTTTAAGTTAATTAGTATCTAGTTAAGTAACACCGTGGAGGACGGACGGGTCTTTACCCACTGTATGCCTGATCCACAGCCCGTTGTGTGGCGTTTTATGTAAGACTATAAATACTCTCTACCTTGCAAGGTAGAGAGTTGGAGTTCATAATAATATCTTTCACTTTCTCTCACTAAGTTCCCTAAACCTCTAACTTTCTCTCTCTAGAATTCCATTTATACGCCACCTTGTTGTTATGGTTTGATGTGTATGTGAAAACTAATATCTTACAATTGGTATCAAGAGCCATGGTTAGATCATATCTTGCACATCTTTGGATTTCTAGTGGTTTTTAGGTGGTTTTTGAGTTTGAAAAAGTTTAGTGGTTTGTGCATCATTTGGTTGATTTCTTGTGTTAAAGCATGGATTTTGTTTGTACTTTTATGTTTAGAATCATCATAAGTGTTTAGGTTTTCATTTGGTAAGCTTGAATCATCTTGGTTGGGTTGTTTTTGGATTGAAAAGTGATGTTTATGTTGTTTTTCTTGCTAGCGACTTGACATACGGATTTGTTTCTTCGTAGCGACTTGCTTTACAATTCTGTAGCGAGTTGCAGTTTTTGAAGCTAGCGACTTAGTCTTAGCGACTTACAGTACAAGTAGTGGACTCTCCACTACGGGTAGTGACTTGGTGTTAGCGACTTGGTGAGTAGCGAGTTGCTATTTAGCGACTTGAGTCTTTAGCGACTTGAATCTTAGCGAATTGCTGCCAAAATTTTGCTAGCGACTTGAGGCTTAGCGAGTTACTACTTAGCGATTTGCCTTTGTTTAGCGACTTGGGACTCTAGCGACTTGGTGGTATAGCGAATTAGGTGTTAGCGACTTGGTGGATTATCTTCTAGCGACTTGGGTGTTCAAGCAGCTGGTTCAGATACTCGTCCACCCATGCTTGACAGAACTGACTACGATTCTTGGGCTCAACGAATCAGATTGTACTGTCTTGGAAAGGAAAATGGTGTCAACATTCTCAAATCCATTGATGAAGGACCGTATCGAGTTGAGACGACTAGAGATGTACTTGATATTGCTGAAGATGGAACTCTGATTTACGGAATGGACAGACCAAAGATGTATGATGAATTGATGATAAGGAGAAAAAGAGATTCGATGCTGATATCAATGCTTCTAACATTGTTCTTCAAGGTCTTCCTAAAGACATCTACAAGCTGATCAATCACAACACCGAAGCAAAGGCAGTATGGGATAATGTCAAGACGCTTCTCTCAGGTTCTGAATTAACTATGGAAGACAGAGAATCACAACTCTATGACGAATTTGAACACTTCAAGATGAAACCAGATGAGAGTGTCTATGAGTACTATGTGAGATTTCATAAGTTGGTGAATGATATGAGGAACATCAGAATGACTATGCCTAACATTTAGCTGAACTCAAAATTTGTGAACGACATGAATCCCGAATGGCACAAGTTTGTCACCTCTGTGAAGCTCACTAAAGGATTGAAGAATACAAACTATGAGCAACTTTATGCCTTCCTCCTTCAGAATGAGAGACATGCTATGTTTGAAAAAATGATTCTTAATCAGTTCAAAACCAACCAGGGAGAGACAAGCTCGTCTAATGACTCAACTGCCTTCTACTCAAACATCGGAATCACAACCAAAGCCTCACAAGTCATACCCATGGGTATTGGTAATCACAAACTCATTCCTGATCCTATGTTCAAACAAGCTGATGCTGATGCACACGTGGGTAACATCATTAACCAACTAGCTCTTCTGATTAGTCAAAACATGAATTCTCTTCCACAAACCAACAACAACCTCAGAACAGCATCTAACCCACACAATCAAGCTACTGTTAAAGATGGGAGGATCGTGGTGCAACCAGTTCATTAGTCTTCTCGATCAACCAATTACTACAATGGGTGCACACGTAGTCGTAGTCGAACAAACTTGTATCCTAGTCCTTACTCAAACACTAATGG
>BPTQ01000009.1:77834391-77846305 GCA_019973895.1 Chrysanthemum seticuspe | reverse complement strand
TATGTAATAAGCACTTGGAATAAGCACAAGGTACCAAACTGGTAACCAAACTTTCACAGAAGCTATATTATGCTAAAAGGAGTCTAAAACAACTTATTACAACACGCTTTGACCTCTGAATTGCAAACTACACAGTATTGGCTTTTTTAGATTAAGTGCTAAAAAACAGACTTGGGTGCTACTTGTAGCTGGAAAATAAGCACTCAAATAAGCAAGAGATTGAAAACCAGAAGTTGGACTTTAAACTAGACCTGGCTAAGTGCTTGTAAACTAAAAACTAGACCAAGAGAAGCTCTGAGGAGCTTTTGGCAAACCCTGCAATAAGCTGAGAAAACTCAGCTTTGACTGAGTTTGTGAACAGGGCACATAAGCCCTGTTTGATAAGCTCTTTTGAAGCCTTTAGAAAATTTCTAAAAATCAATAAAAATCATGACAAGTAACTTGACCAGTTGAAGTTTTAAAAACAAAAAGTCTCACTTGAATTGACCCAAAACTGAGTCAATGAAAAATCACTCTAGTTTGGAGAAAACTGAGTTTTCACGTATTTTTGACTTTTGACAGTTTTGTGAATTTGACTTTTATGAACCTTGATCCAATTTATTGGACTGATTTTGATGTAGTAAAGTGAATTAAACCTAATGCAAGCTAGTTCTATGTATTCTAAACACAAAACATGTTTTTGATTTCACAAAATCTCATCAGACAAGAAATTAGGACAGTTAAATGGTACTTTTGACTTTTGAGCTAATGTAGTGACAAATAACTGACCAAAATGACTTAAGTGGACAATATTAAGACTGCATAGACAGGTATCAAGCACAGACAAGAGTTCCAGCTCTTGTAAATTACTAATCCAAACACAACTTTTGAAACTGTTTTACTAACTTAAACTAAGCTAATTACTGAGTTATCTAATTTTACCACTTAAACTAAGTTTAATGAACCTAATTACTACTAATTAAACATATTTAAGCCATTTAATGATCACAGGTTTAAATATGAGCACAATATGAAAACTGCATAGAAATATGAAAATGAGATAACAAGCTCACAATTGTCCAGCCTGTTTTGTAGCTTAAACCAAAAACCAAACCAAACTTAAGCTATTCAAATCCACCCCATATCAACTCTGCAATTACCAAATACCATTTCCATGCCTGCTTGACCCAAGTTCTCTGCACAGTTGACTTTTGTTGACCTTATTGAGAAATGCTTGAAACTGAATTCCAAGCTTATCAAAAGCTATGATAAGCTTAAGCAAGCTTGTTTGCACTTATAAATAAGCTATTGGAAGCTTGGGCATAAGAGTTTAAACTTGAAATTTTAAACAGTGTTCATAAGACTTGAAACTGAAATGAAACTTCAAATTAAGACTCAAAATGAATTACAATGACTAAACCACTTAGTTTCATTAACATAAAACTTAAAATTACAGATTTAGAAGCTAGTTAAGACATTTTAAGAAAAAAAACGACATTACATAAATTTAAAAACTAAAGACTGCCTTGTTCTCTTGCCTCTCTTCTCTTTTTTATATCCAAAAAGCTTCCACGTGTCCTTCTGAGAAAATCCCATCTATCATTTGGGCCATTGGATGAGTTTGGAGGATTTTGGCCATTGGATCAAAAATGGCGGGAAAAGCTATTTTGACTGTAGGCTCTGAATTAGCTGCTAGGGGGTGGCATTTATTGTGGTGGGTTGTGATGATGAGGGGTGGAGGGAAAGGTGAAAAGGTGATGGGAGGGTGCCTGAGATGTTGCAGGCAACTTGGGAAGGAGATAAGGAGGAGGTGGCGGCAAAGGGGAGGTTTGACTGTGGGTTGACCAAGGGTCCAAAACAGGGAGGGTCAAAGGTTTTGACAGGGGGCTCACTTGGCTTTGGCCAGGGACCAAAATGGCAAAGGGGATCAAATGAGACAAAGGGGTCATGGCTTAGTATTTAAATAACAAGGACCAATTTGTAATTATCCAATTCTTGAAGGACCATTTCTGCCAATATACCAAAGTTGTCACAAGGACCAAAACTGACAAGTTCCAATAGTAAAAGGACCAGTTTTGACATTTTCAATTTTCCAAGGACTATTTGTGACAATTTCAAAACTTGAGGGACTAAAGTTGTAATTTTGCAATTTTTTTTTTATTTTAAGGACCAATTTTGACAACTCATGAATCCCTAAGGACTTAAAATGATATTTTTCTTTATTTAGATTTACCAGGGACTGTTTTTGACAACTTTTGAAACTTGGGGGACTAAAACTGCCAATTATGCAAACTTGATACATTTTTCACCAGATTTTGATATTTTTGCATTTAAAACACATAAAACACTTATTTGTGATATTTTTATCATTTTGATGCATTTCTGAGTGTTTTCAGATGTTTTTGCAGTTTAAATGGTACAAAAATGATGAGTATTTAGACACTCATCAATCCCCCACACTAAGATATTGCTAGTCCCTAGCAATGTTTTGAGAAAAATTAATGGATTTTCATCTCTTTACCAAAATCCATTACTTCTGGAGTAGCCAAATATTTCAGTTCAAGTAAGAACCTTGGTACACCGATAACCAAATGATTTTGAGCAAATCATCAGCTTCCAACGGATTTGATTTGTCTTTACCAGAAGACGTTTGCTTCTGGACTAGCCAACTCTTAGATAATATATCTTTGGTGAGCTGATTACCAATTATGGTTTTTTCAACTAGCCTTTACCACAAGCCATAAACTTGCGGGCTAGCCAACTCTTCACTTTTAAGGATATGGTGAGCTGAATACCATACAATTTTGGGCAAATTGCAAGCCGTCAACGGATTTGAGATATCTTTACCAAGAGCCATTTGCTCCTGGATTAGCCAATCCTTATGTGAGTTAGACATGGCGGACTGATTACCATTTGCTGAGTAAGTGCAAAACACTTACTCCAAAAAAAATTTTTGGCCAAAAACAGGGGAATTGGGTGGAATAATTACATGATAAAATTCGTGAGAATTCCCCCCACACTTAGAAATGAATATTGCCCTCAATATTCAAAGTACCGGCGGTTATGCCGAAACATAGAACATAAAAGGGAAATACTACGGCCATTATTTTATTTTTGATATATACACATATTTTTTTTTTTTTTTTTTTTTTTTACGGCCATTATTTTATTTTTGATATATACACATATTTTTTTTTTTTTTTTTTTTTGAATTAGAGAGGCTTATATACAACAGCGTGGGGTAACTCCCCCACACTAGGGTGATACTCACGGGTGAAAACCCATGTGGTGTGCTACTGTTTTTGATTCCCGAGTCGCTAGCTTGACTCGATCCCCGCATTCATTGGTTCATGGGGAAAGTTTGTAGATCCGGGACAATCACAGGAGGAATGTCCTCTCCAAAATAATGCTTTAATCGATGACCATTCACTTTAAAATTTGGACCATCAGGCTGAGATAACTCAATGGTACCATAAGGATAAACCTTAGTGATAGTAAATGGACCAGACCAACGGGACTTGAGCTTTCCCGAGAAAATCTTCAATCTTGAATTGAAAAGAAGGACTCGATCACCAACGTTGAAAACGCGGTTCTTGATTTTGGAGTCATGAATCTTCTTTGTCTTTTCTTTATAGATCAAAGAGTTCTCGTATGCTTGATCACGGAGTTCATTTAATTCATTCATTTGAACTTTCCGGTGATCACCAGCTGTCTGAATATCGAAGTTTGCATGTTTCAAGGCCCAGTATGCCTTGTGCTCTAGCTCAATCGGCAGATGACATGCCTTTCCGTACACAAGCTTGTATGGAGTACACCCGATGGGTGTTTTATAAGCTGTACGGAAGGCCCAGAGTGCGTCATCTAGCTTATCCGACCAAGAGGCACGGTTTTCGCCAACCGTCCTCTCCAGAATTCTTTTAATCCCCCGGTTGGAAACTTCCACTTGCCCACTTGTTTGGGGGTGGTACGCAGTAGAGAGACGGTGAGTTACACCATACTTCTGCATGACTCTTTCAAACTGGTCATTGCAGAAATGCGTACCACGATCACTGATTATAGCTCGTGGAGTTCCAAACCTAGCAAAAAGAGATTTTAAGAATTTCACAACAACTCGGGCATCGTTGGTAGGCAAAGCTTTCGCTTCAACCCATTTTGACAAATAGTCAACGGCCACGAGTATGTACTTATTACCGCGAGAAGAAGGAAATGGCCCCATAAAGTCAATGCCCCAGATGTCAAAAATCTCACACACTTGAATGGCGTTTTGCGGCATTTCATTTCTTTGTGAGATATTCCCGTGACGTTGACAAGCATCACAGGCTTTGACAAATTCGTGGGCATCCTTGTAAATTGTGGGCCAATAAAACCCGGAATCAAACACCTTTTTGGCGGTGTAGTTTGGACTATGATGGCCCCAGTGGGTCCAGCATGGCAAGCTTTGAGAATGTCAAGAGCTTCTTGTCCATAAACACACCGTCGGATGACTTGATCCGCACAGATTTTGAATAAGTAGGGGTCATCCCAGAAGTAATGTTTAACATCCTTGAAGAATTTGTTCTTCTGTTGGGTCGACATCCCTTTCACTATGAAGTTACCCGCATGGTAATTTGCGAAGTCAGCAAACCATGGGGTAGAAGAGTTTCCACGAAAAGAAACCGCATTGAGTGTCTCGAGAGGAAATGTTTCATTTATTTCCTTTTTCTCGAAAACATCCTGGTGAGGGTTTTCTAGACGGGACAGATGATCAGCAGCCAGGTTCTCAGCTCCTTTTTTATCACGTATAATGATATCAAATTCTTGTAGGAGGAGAACCCAACGGAGCAATCTCGGCTTTGCATCTTGTTTTGCAAAGAGATATTTGAGAGCCGAGTGATCCGTATACACCACGCATTTGGTCAATATAAGGTATGGCCGAAATTTCTCAAACGCATACACCACAGCTAATAATTATTTTTCTGTAGTGGTGTAATGGGTTTGAGCTTCAGTCATAGTTTTACTTGCGTAGTGGATACGCTGAAAATGCTTGGTTTTTCGTTGCCCCAAGACTGCACTGATAGCAAAATCACTTGCATCGCACATGAGCTCAAAGGGTAAATCCCAGTCGGGAGCAACGAGAATGGGTGCTTCAGTAAGCTTTTTCTTTAATGTTTCAAAAGCTTCGATGCACTCAGGTGAGAAGATAAAAGGAGCATCTTTTTCAAGAAGATGGGTCATAGGCCGGGCGATTTTAGAAAAATCTTGTATGAATCTGCGATAAAACCCGGCATGACCTAGAAAACTCCTAATACCTTTGACGGTAGTAGGATGAGGCAGTTTAGCAATAACATCAACTTTTGCTCTATCAACCTCAATCCTGTTTATTGAAATCTTATGGCCAAGGACTGTGCCTTCTTTGACCATAAAGTGGCTTTTCTCCCAATTTAGACAAAGATTGGTGTCTTCACACCGTTTTAGCATTTTATCTAGATGGGAGAGACATGTTTGAAACGAATCCCCAATGACCGAGAAGTCATCCATAAACACCTCCATTGTTTCCCCGATCATGTCGTGGAATATGGCCATCATACATCGTTGGAACGTGCCAGGAGCATTACATAAGCCAAAAGGCATACGTCTGTAGGCAAAAGTTCCGTATGGGCAGGTGAATGTGGTCTTCTCTTGATCCTGTGGATCAATGGGGATCTGAAAGTAACCCGAGAAACCATCAAGGAAACAATAGTACTCATTCCCTGCTAATCTCTCAAGCATTTGGTCCATGAAGGGTAGAGGAAAATGGTCTTTACGGGTGGCGTCATTCAACTTACGATAGTAAATACACACACGCCATCCCGTAACCAGCCGAGTTGGAATTAACTCGTTATCTTCATTTGTGACAACAGTTATGCCACCCTTTTTAGGAACACAATGAATTGGGCTAACCCAAGGACTATCTGAGATTGGGTAAATCAATCCTGCATCAAGAAGTTTGATAACCTCCTGTTTGATAACATCATGGATTTTTGGATTTACTCTTCTCTGATGTTGAACTGCTGGTTTGAAGTCATCCTCCATCAAGATTTTGTGAGTACAAAATTCAGGGTTGATACCCTTAATGTCGGAGAGTTTCCAAGCAATTGCTTGCTTGTGTGACTTCAAGACCTTTATGAGAGCAGTCTTTTCATCTTTACTCAATCTCGAGCAATAATGACAGGTAATTTATCGTCACCTTCAAGAAATGCATACTCAAGATGAGGTGGTAAGTCCTTAAGTTCGACTTCAGGAAATTCTTCAGTTTTCTCAACTGACTTGACTTCCTTGTTATGAAGCTCGACGGGAGGGAGTGGAGGAGAAGTGTCCTGATTTAACAACTTCTCAAGAATAAGAATATCTCCCTCCGAATTAATCTCATGGTGATTAATCTCTTCTGGAATTGCATCACTAGTGTGAGGGGTTGATGAGTGATCATCTTTAAGCAACTTCTCAATGAGAAGTATGTCCCCCTCGATGTCAATTGGAGCGTGATCAATTTCCCATGGAACAGAATCACTAGCCAAGTATGCTTCAATTTCTTCCAAGATGAAGTCGCTTCCCTCAAACGGAGTGAGAGAAGGAGTAGAATTGGCTATGATAGGTTGAGAAGATGTGGTGGGATCCCCACTCACAGAATTATGAGAATAACCAAGAACTTCTTGAGATTACTCTTCAGAAGCAACATCAATGATATCTATTCGGTTAACCGACTCAGAATCATAGTTTGCGGAGTACCTAGAAGTTTGATCAAGGTTAAAGGTGACAGCTTCATTACCATCACGTAATGTGATTTCTTGCTCAAATACATCAATGAGAGCACGGCCCGTTCTCAGGAATCCTCTTCCAACAATGAGAGGAACCCGTGGATCAGCATCGAAATCAACAACTACAAAGTCAGCTGGAAAATGGAACTTTCCTACTTTCACAAATACGTCCTGGGCAATTCCAAGAGGACGGGATATTGTACGATCTGCAAGCTCGAGAGTCATGCATGTAGGAGTAAGGTCCGGAAGAGAAAGTTTCTTCCATACTGAATGAGGCATCAGGTTTATGCTTGCACCAAGATCGGCTAAGGCAAAGCATTCAACCATTCCTGGAAATACACAAGGTAAGAGAAATTTTCCAGGATCTCCAAGCTTTTCGGGAAGCTTCTTCAAGATAACTGCAGAGCAGTTCTCGTTCAGAGGAGTTTTAGCCATTTCAAACAGCTTTTCCTTGTTGCTTAACATGTGTTTGAGAGTTGATGCAAACTTGGGCATCAACATGATAGCATCCGCAAAGCTTATGTCAAAATGTAATTCTTGGAAAATTTGAAAAAATTTGTCCATTTGATGACTGGCTTTTTCGCGGAGCTTTTGCTCATTCAAACGTGATGGGTAAGGAATAGAAGATTTGGATTTGTGGTTTTCAACGGGAGCTACAGGAGGTTCAAAAACAACTCCTGGATTGGATTTGGGTTTCTGGACAACCTGAGGATGGACATCGTTGGTACCTCCGTTATTAGTAGGAAGTTCCTTGTCCTTTGTAGCCTCAGGTTCACTTTCAACTACCTTCGGGATAGAAGAAGAAGAGGTAGTAGGAATAGCGGGTCCATTGTATGAAACACCACTTCTGGTTGTGATCGCCTTTGCATCTTCCCTCGGATTAGCGATCGTGTTGCTAGGTAAAGTACCTGAGCCCGAGGGTCGATCATTTAAAGATTTCTTTAACTCAGCGATCTGACTGACCAACAACCTGTTTGTCTCCTCTTGAGACTTCATGAATTGCTTTAAAAGCTCATCAGATGTTGATACAGGAGGAGGTGGAGGGATAATTTGAGGCCGTATGTTCTGATTATAGCCAGAATTCCCTTGATTAGGATTCATATTTCCCTGAAATTGATTCCCTCGATTGAAAGTGTTTTGATTAAGATTTCCTTGATGTTGGAAACCTTGATTTGGTCCGGGATAGAAATTACCTTGGTTTTGATAACCTTGGTTCATTCTAGGTTGGTTCTGATTCCGGTTAGGATTCTGGTTAAAACCGGGTGGTGCCTGATAAGTATTAGCTCGGTAGTTTGGTTCATTTTGAGGACGGTATTGATTACCTCCTTGATTTGAAGTACCGGCTATAGCATTAGCTTCAAACGGACTACCATCGGTGGCAGTACAGTTGTAGTATGCATGAGGACCACCACAAGTAACACAAACTTCAACTTTCTTCACTTCACCATATGATGGTGTCTGTGTGAAAGTGACTTTCTTTTGGTTAGCAAGAACCAAAGCCTGAACAATATCTGTGAGTTTGTCAATCTTAGCATCGGTGCTAGATGTACTCACGGGAGATGAAGTAGAAGGTCCAGCATTAGACTGAGTCTGATATGTCTTTGTGCGGAAAGGGCGGACCTGGGACTTGTTTTCAATGATTTGCAAGGCTTCTTTTGTGGTCTTGCTCAAGAAATTACCTCCCGCGGAGGCATTTAAAGAGTCTTGATTAGTCTGGTTCAGACCATTGTAGAAAGTATCCATTTGCATTAACTCGGTAAAACCATGATGCGGACACTTACGGAGCAATTCTTTGTAACGATCCCATGCCTCCCCGAATGATTCATCAAATCTTTGAGAGAATTTCATTATCTCATTCTTAAGACTTGTAGTTCGGGATGGAGGATAGAATTCGTTAACAAACTTTGTGACTAGATCTTCCCATGTCTCAATGGAACGAGGGGGTTGTTTCTCAAGCCAATTCCGGGCTTGTCCCTCTAGAGAAAATGGGAATAGAAGAAGCTTAATTGCTTCATGTGGGACATTCTTGTATTTGATGGTAGATGCAATCTTGTTAAACCATCGAATGTGTGCATGAGGATCATCCCGCTCAAAACCATAGAATTGGCTTTGGGTTACCAGATTAAGTAACCCGGTTTTGAGCTCAAAAGTATCAGCCACGATGGCTGGGACAACAATAGCATCTCCGTAACCCTCGATGGGTGCTTGGAGAAGCTCATTCATCGTCTTGTCTTCTGCCATTACGGCAGGTGGTGGTGGTGGTAGACGTTCCTCAGTCACGGCTGAAGGAGCAGAACGTCCTCTACGTCTACGAGGAATATTTGCAAGCTCAGAAAGTGGACTTGTAGAACTGGAAGAACGAGTGCGCATGCACTAAGTATAAAAATCAGTTTTCAAAACAAATGCGAGGCAAAACGACAAGTGAACTTAACCAATAATCACAAATGAAATGGCTTCTTTGAAAAAGGTACACCAAATCACAAGGACACAAAGGCAAGTTTAAAATCTGTTGTTCGGGAACTTATTATGGTCACACCCCCAGTTAGTAGGTGTACTGCCTTGATTTGCGTTGGTTGATTTTTATGTATTTTTTAAGTACCACTGAAAAGACGTAGGTATAGATTTGTGCTGATGGTTTAAAAACTTTTGGAAAATATTTTTGGTATCGTCTCGTTTAACCAAATCGTATTTCTTTAAGAATCACCTTAAAAGAAACACGAGCTAGAAATCGTTACGATTGTTTTTGTTGTTTTATATTTTGTTTGGTGTTTTTAACACTTTAGGAAAAGTGTTAATGAACTTTTTGATTTTGTTATAACTTTACAAAAAAAACTGTTTTTACAAAAGGTGGTATATGTGCAAGTACGGGTCTGAAAATGTTTAGAACACGCTTACAGCCTCCCCGGCAGCGGCGCCAAAATTTGATTGGTGCAAAACCGTCAAGTTATCTCACACAAGCTAGCCACTTGTGAATGGCTAACCGTAAGAAACGTAAAACAGTTCAAACACTAATGCAAGTTAGATCAGAGGAATACAGTGGATTCCTGGGTCGTTAAGTCCCACGGAGGATGAATTGGTGTTTAACACAATCAGATGTCGAATAATCACTAAGGATAGTGATCAGTAAGGATTTTGAGTTATTTATACCTAAAGAAAAGTTTTGTAAATTACAGGGGCTTAAATGCAAATTAAAGGAAATTAAAAAGATAAACTATATTAAATAAATGCTATCACTATTTTTAAAATCTAATGTTTTATGATTTTTCTTTTATAAAACTTAAATTAAAAACTACGTGACGTACAAAAGAAAATGTGAAACTGAAGCAATATTAATCCTAAAAATATGAAAATGATATTTTTACAAACCTAATGATAAGAGAAAATTTTTAGAAAAGGAAAATTATTTTTATAACTATTTATTTAATTATTATTAATTAAAAACTATTTTTAACTATTTAATTATAACCTAAAATACAAAAAAAATAGGAAATAAAGCTAGAAAAATAAAATTATGACTAGGAAAAATCTAAAATAACAAAAGAGAATTTTCAAAACTATTTTTATATTTTTCTGATTATTTTTGTATTTTCTATGAATTAAAAACTATTTAAAACTAATTAAATTACTAAAAATTACAATATAAACTAAGAAAAATCTGGAAAAATAATTTTTTTACTTTTCATATTTATCTTAACCTAGGAAAAATGAAAAATTATTTTTTTGAACTTTTTCTGATTTAATAGTATTAAAAGCTAATTAAAATTACCTAAAAACTGTTTTTAATTAAGAAAAATAGCAAACTGACCTAGAAAAATATGAAAAATTCAGGAAAAGTCTAATTTAATATGGTAAATCGAGTTTTCAGTTTTCATGGTAAATTGACAGGATTAAAGAACAGACTACTCTAAAACACTTTAGTTTTTGTACAAAACACAAATCTTATGTATCTTGATCGAACGTAATCCAAATTAAGTGAAATTATGTAGTTGTAGTCAGGTTATTTAACCTAGTTCCAAGTATTTTCAGTTTAAGTGTTTTGACAGTTTTCATTTTTTATGCACTTTTGAGTCAAAAGAGGTTTGATCTCACTAAAAAGTAACTGAGTCAAAACCCAGTTAAGTTCACTCTGAAAAACAAAAATTTTGAAGTTGACCAGTTCAATGAACAGTACTAAAAATAACTAAAAATCTTTAAAAGATTTCCGAAGTTTTCTCGAATAGTTTGTCCCGAATACACGGGACAAGTGTTTGAGTCAGTTTCGACTCAAAAGAGTCGAATAACGTCCCAAACGGTTTTCGAGGAGTCTCGAAGAGAACCAGATCAAAAATCAAATGTTCGTGAATCGGTCCAGATCAAATTTCAGGTTGAAGACCAAAAGTTAGAGAACGAATAAACTCACGAATAAAAGGTCGATGTTCATCGTGGGTTCAGACAAAAAATCGTGAATTAGATTTTTTCGGTTATGACACATCAAACGTTAAGTCTCCAGTTTCGCACAACATTATTCAACAAAATCTGAGGAAAATCGTATTATATCGAAGACACTTTCAAACCAATGGTCAAACCATGGAACACGAATAAGGTTCACGAATAATGTATTCGTGAACGTAACGTCAAAGTTAAAGGAGGTGTATTCGGTGACAAAAAGATAAAAAGAATCTAAATGGTATAATTTAATCTGAAAAGGACTTAAAAAGTATAAAAAGATCCAGTCAAACGATAAAAAGAATTAATTTTTGTCAAAAATCCATTAAAATTAATCGAAAATTATGATAATTTAGTCTTTTTCAAGTTTTTTTATTAAAAAGTAAAAAGGATCCAATTCTATTTATACTTTTCATTTTTTTAATAAAAAGGTCTAAAAAGAATCAAATATAACATTAAAAATCATTAAATTAATCAAAATTTATCAAAAATTAAGTATCTTTTATGTTTTTATTAGTCTTTTTATATTTTTATCAAAACTTTTAAGAGAAAACAAT
The DNA here is from genome assembly GCA_019973895.1 of Chrysanthemum seticuspe. Lineage (NCBI taxonomy): Eukaryota > Viridiplantae > Streptophyta > Magnoliopsida > Asterales > Asteraceae > Chrysanthemum > Chrysanthemum seticuspe. The sequence continues at coordinate 77,834,571 of BPTQ01000009.1, read as the reverse complement.
AAAATCTAAAAAGGATCAGTATTAAAATAAAAAGATCGAAATAAAGGATAAAAAAAACATAAAATCCAATATTAATTTATCAATTTTTATCAAAAATTAATTATTATTAATTTATTTATCAATATTTTTATTAAAAGGAAAAGATTTTTAAAAGAGAATAGTAATCCAAACATTTTTATA